>JAHWFP010089078.1:5482-19822 GCA_023313725.1 Lithobius niger
TCAAGTAAACCTACCTCACTCAAGTAAACCTACCTCACTCAAGTAAATCTCCCACTCAAGGAAACATACCACACCCAAGTGGTGATATGAGGACACACCCCTCCAAGATGGACGAGGGTGTGAAAGTGCTTCCTGATGTCATCCAAGATGGCGGCGCCCACGGAAATGATGTTAATCAAGATGTCGGTTTCCAAGATACCCACTTTTTTTAATTTCGTCGATCTGGAGGAGGGTGGAAAGTCCTTTTTTTACTTTTTTGGCATGCTGGAAGTGCGGACATAGCCAAGATAGATCCCAAAAAATGTCCTTTTGCTACCCAAGTCTCATTGATAACTCCCAGCGGGACGTGACGTCATCCGAGGAGCTTCACGAGCATTCACGTTGCAAGAATTCTCGAAAGCTTTCAGAGTGTGAAAATGACTAATTTGGGGGTTCACAAAATTGGGTGCTCTTTGAGCTTTCTCATTGTGATAACTTTAAAATGCTTCGAGTCTTGAAAATGACGAATTAGCAATATTAGTAGGGGGATACTTTTTAACTTTCGCATTGTGAGAACTCTCGAATTATCAATATCTCAAAATCTGCTTTTTCCACACCACCCAGGTGGTAGGCGCGTTTTTTTAATGTGGTAGGCCTAATCTACGTGGCTCGGAGATTATCATAATCTGGTCTCACGAGCTCGTCTTTTTTCCAGTCTAATTTTTTTTTCATCCTCTATTTCGTTTTCTAGAATTTTTCTTTTACTAGCAGCTTTTTTTTCCAGTCTAGCCATTCTCTCCTCCTCCGTTTCTTGAGCTTGAGCTTTTCTTCTACTAGTGGCTTTTTCTCTAGTTTAGCCACTCTTTGCTCCTCCGTTTCTTGAGCTTGAGCTTTTCTTTTATTAGCGGCTTTTTCCTCTAGTCTAGCCACTCTCTCCTCTTCCGTTTCTTGAGCTTGAGCATTTCTTTTACTAGCGGCTTTTTCCTCTAGTCTATCCACTCTCTTCTCCTCCGTTTCTTGAGCTTTGAGCTTTTCTTTTTCTAGTGGCCATTTTCTTTAACCTATCTTCTGTCTGTGCTTCTGTTTCCTGCGTACGTCTCTCCGCGCCTCAGTTTCTAGCGTGCGAGCTTTTTTCTTGCTGATAGTGTCTTTCTTTCTAATCTCCTTCTTCCACGCCTCACAATCCTCCAACTTTTCCCGGCGGTTCTCCAATACGGCAAACCAGCGGACGGCCTTCTCGTCTCCTCGGCTATTTTTGCTTCGGTCAATATTTGCGCTTCTCGCTCTTCCAACTGGAGGGACAATTTTTCCTCTCCCTCCTCGTCGCTCATCACGTCCACGTCCGAGTCGAAATCGTCAGCATATTCGTCCCAAGCACCGGTGTTGTAGTGACCGATGGCTAGAGTATCTTCGCCGTTATCCAGGACATACCTCTCGTCGTCGTACGGCGAGAGGAGGGATTTTGATATTCTGATGGTGCTCAGCTCATGGCCGACGCTGGAAATCTTGGCCCAGCTTCCCTTCTGCGGCGGTGCTTCAGAGTTTAGGGCCGCTTTGTAGTTGCCGAAGCTCAAATGTTTCTTCACGAACGGGCTTTGGATGCCCTTAACCTTCTTGTTATTCTTTTTTTTCAGAGGTTTAATCGAGTACATTTTTGACCCGATTCCGATGAACTCTAACATGGGGACGCCACCCATTTCGTCTTTCCTTTTCCCCAACACTTGTTTGTTCGTGCTTGAGAAGAGGGGATGATATGACGGGTAGTTGCTCGTGTCGAAATGGTGTTTGTCAGCGAGCATGTCTCAGTAGATGTCCTCCATTTCCATTTCGTAGCAGAGGCTGTCCGTGTCCGTGAAAAGGAGTTTAGCGCGGTCTTCGTTCTTTGGCCGAATGTACTCGTAATGGAATTCGAACATGAAGAGTTCCAGTATGGTAAATCCGGAGTAGGTCGGAAGATCGCACAGCGCGCTATGGACGCGGCGGTCGAGTTGCACCCGGTTTTTGTTTAGGATCTTGAAGGATTCGGCGTGCGGTTGGGAGGTGTATTTCAGCGCCGTTTCTTATCGGTACACAGATTCACGTCGAGGTGACTTTGCTTATTCTCAATGGTTTTTCCAAACACCGAATTATTCATCTATTTGAAGTAGTCTTTGGCGAAAGGAGCAGTCGCTTCTTGCCTTTTTGCGGTGTTGAACTCGATGTAGGATTTCATCCACGGATTTGGTTAAAGGCTAGGAATCTTCTGATACGCCAAAGTACTAGTCCGTGCCGGCAGTAGAATTTCAAGTTCCTGTAGTGAAGGATGTACCTCTTCTTGTGCAGAAGGTACGGGATGAGTTTGGTGTTGGAAGAGGACTTGATCTTGTGGTTCAAATCTTCCACCAGATTCAGAGAAAAAGAGGAAATCAGCGCCTTTCTAATATCGATCTTCTCTGGAGCTAGTGGATAATCATTGTGCACGTCGTGCAACTTTTTGGGGTACTTGAGGTCGACTTCACATATATACCCCACGTCGGCATCATCCGGTAGAATGTCTACGTCCAAAGTTCTGATCTCCTCCCTGGTTAGGTAGCGGAACTTGTCGTATGGGAGATGAGCGCACATGGCCAAACCGTAGAGGTTGTTCATATCCCAGTCCATTATGTATAGGGAGGGTTTGCTAGGAACGTAAAGAGGAAGGTACTTGTTGGCTTTCGAATGCCTCTTTGCGATGAACGAAATTCCTCCTCTGGTGCCAGAAGATATAAGATTGTGCTTCCCGGCGTGCGTGAATAGCTCCAATTCGGGCTCCTGCATCCTAAGAAGAGCTGCCCAACTGAACCCTGGAGTGGAGATGTAATATCATGGGTCCAGGTTGTTCTTTTCGAGGCACGATTTCCGGAAATATTCAAAGACGTCGGCGAGCAGGAAAACGTCAATCATTTGGTATATCTTGTGGCCGTTTCAGAATACCTATGATTTCATTCTCAGCCAGAGGTTAAGCGCCTGCACATACCCGTCTCCCGCCAACATCCCGTCTTTCAACCGGGAGTAGAACGAGCGTCTCGACGGCAGATCTTGTTCGTCGAAAACTGGCATGTCGCTTGTGTATTCGTACGGGTAAACGCCCTTCTGCGTTAAAAGGTTCAGCGCCCTTTACCCGGTGGTTTCCTCTGTAAACCATGCAGATTTCAATCCAGAGTCTGTCGCTGCTTCGAGGATGGGGAAGCCGCTATTGTCGTTCTTGCAGTTCTTCACTTGGTGCAGTTATCCAGAGAAGCATTTAAGAAGTTTACGCTATCTATAAAACGATCTTGCTGATCTTGTGATCTTGCTGACATCATCCTTAATTGTTAAGGTCTGAAACCATTGCCGGTGCCGGTGTTATGGTGTTGCGAGCGATAACATCTACCTTGCCCGGAAACTTGTGGACTGCAGGTACTAGAAGGTACTACAAGGTACCCTTCCAGGCCGTAGAACACGACGGGAATGGTTTTTCTTTCTAGAGCAGTTAGGTTACAATTTGGATGAGCAGCTCTGTATTTCCCGCTGATGTGGCAATGATCCCTCACCTTATTGTCGACAAGCCGTACTTCCCCGTCAATATTTGCTTTCTGGTAGCACTTTTTGAAAGCTTTCCCACAATAATGACAAATGGGAGCATTCTTGAAATCGGTTTCTTCAGACGAGATGAGGTGGAGGGGTTTTGCATTTTTTAGTAGGTTCGCATAATATCGAGCTTCTTCCATACATCTATAAAATACGTCGACCGCGTCTTCTCCCTAGTGGTACTTATGACGTATAATCTTCCCGTCACGTCCCACCAAGATGTAGCCAAAACTACAAGGAAGGTGTTGTTGGATTTCTGTGGTTGAACTAGTCGAAGCATACGGTTGAACGGTTTAAACTGGGCGAAGGAGGCATTCAAAATCGGCGTATATGATTTGAGGGAATGGATTTTGACGGCTAAAGTGTTTGAATGCGAGAGTTTTCTCCTTACTACTTGAATCTAAGAGCTTGAACAGGGTTAATTTTGATGCATTCTTTCCTATGGGCCGGGAGCATCCTCCGAAACCGGCAGCAGTTCCTACAATAGAACTTGGCGTGGGAGCCCGAACCTCGATAATGTAGAAAAGCAGCTATATCGGTAATGGCGCAGTAATGAGTGTTTAAAGTTGCTGAATCATCATCGTCGTCGTCATACAAATAGAGAAGGTCGATCAGAAGTCTGTCCAAGTTTTTAGAGATGTGAAGTGGGTGTAACTCCTCTTCATGGCTATAACCGATGATATTGATCGAAAGATCGTTCGCCTTTTCAAACTTGTCGATTTCGGCGATGTTAGTACGGGAGGACAGCGTGGACGTAACGAGCATATCCTCAAACTCGCAGTAATCTTCCGGGTCGACGGTGTCCAACTGCAAACCCGCGGCTAGTACGGAATACAGAAAGCATTTGTAATAAACTAAATTTTGGACGTTCACTATCGCGTTCTTCTTGCCAGCGAGTGCTTTTGGAAGAGGGATGTACGACGATGCTCGCAGCGGCTTATGCCTCGACACTCTGATTAATAGGTTATGGATGCGAGATATAACCCAGCTGCTGCCCCACTCGGCGAAAGCATCGATGGAATCTTGGAATTTTTTAAAAGCCTCATCCAGCAGAGCAGGAATGTCGTTGGGATTGTGTATTTCAGAATATCTCTACCAGAATCCCACTTGAAAGAATGCTCCGTCCCTAGCAAACTCTATGCCCAAGCTGATCTGGGCTTTGCAGTTTACAAGTTGGCGTAAACAAACTTCTAGCATCGCCTGCAGTGCCACACGTATAGATAGCAGGAATTGAAGTGGATCACCGATGACACATTCTCCCACTAAGGGCATCTCGTATTGCAGGTGGCCCCATCTCAAGATGGGGTGACAGACTCTTGAGAAAGTCAGGTAGCCTGTCGTGGAAGCAATCACATTCTTCCGCATCAAATGGGTGATGGAACCATGTTCCCACAGCTCGGCTTGTAATGGAAAAAGGCTAGCGCAGTACACACACGTGAAAGTTTTCTCATCCATTGTGAGACTGTAAAATATTTTAATCTCTTAAGGAAAAAAAGTTGAGGAAGGGAAGAAAAAATGAGGAATGAGGAAGGGTAGAAATTTAACTTTTTTTAAATGTTTATTGCATCGAAATATTTTCACATGGAAAAAAAGGAAGAACATATTTATTTGAGATTGCTAATGTTGTCCGTCCAGCTGTTCTGTTCGGAACCAGAGTTTTTTGAAGTTCCGGTTCGTAAAAACCTCCGAGCACCAGTTCACACGACTCGTCTTTCAAAAGATAAGTAACCGGCTCGGTTTTCTGCACTTTACGAATCGTGAAAACTTCGTTAGTAAAATTTTGCAAATAACCTTTATCAACAATTTTCTTAACTTCAGAAATCCTGACTTTATTTCCTATGGCAAATTTGGGTTTGGTCAATAACCGTTTAGTACTAGTTCTCAGCAACGGTTCGTGACGTTTGGTTACTTACCTCGGTTTAACTTTTATGGCAGAATGAACCGTGTTATTGTAATTGGAAACTAACTCGTCGATAATGTGCGTCCTCTCGTAAGTCCCTTGCCTGGTGAATCTTTTCCACATTAAGAGTTTTTAGGGTTCTATTGAAACGTTCTACCATGCTTGCTTCCTTTTAGAGTACGTAGAGTACATGTTGATGTTATGATGCCTAAGTAGGGCTTTGAAGTCTCTGTTGTAGAACTCACTACCTAAATCGACTTGTAAATTTTTAGGGGGTGTCGCTCCCACGAGATTTTATTGAAAGCTTTGGTAACATCTACGCCAGATTTAGATTTAATGGGACGTTAATGGAGGTTAGTAAGTAGTTAAACCCTTTATTTAGGTTAGCGTAAGGTATCATTTCGACCAAGTCAGCCTGCCATAGATCGTTCAGGCTCAGTACAATCACTTTCCGTCTCGGAAAATTTTTTCGGGTTGGTTTGGGAAGTTCTTTTACGAGTTGATCCATTTTTTTTTAATTTCCCATTCCGAACTTTAGTTTTGTTTTCATGATTTTCTTAACGATCAAAGCGGCAAGCTTTTCCCTCCACGCCACAGAAGGATCATCTCTCACTCTTTGAGCTTAGGAAATTAGGACTTCACGTCGGCGGCGTGCCGATCCTTCAAGTCCTTAGTTCTTTGCATGCTTCGTCTAGTTTACTAATTCCCAGATCTCCTCGAGCCAATCTTTTTTCAAGTTTAGTTCCCGGACCGCAGTATTGGTAGCCCAGCAAATGCATTTCGAGAGCTAACTTATCTACGAGTTTGTTTACGATTCCTTTCCCAGACCTGATAAAGGAAGCTCTTTTCGTCCCACACACTTTGCAAAATACAACCTGCATCTGCCTGTTATTTTTTTTAGGTAATGAAGACGGACGGCTCGGGCCCGTTAGAAGTTCGACGTTTACATTTGACGCAGTACCTTATCTTGATATTTTTTTATTCCATGGTTCTTTGTTTTATATAAGTTTTTTTTAACCTAACCCTAAATTTTGATAAGCCACCCTTTTTTCTCGAGCAGTTATGATTTGTCTTTGCTGCATTTCTGATAAAATTTCGACCATCTCGTTTCTATGCCCGTCATGGCTGGCTAAACTAGATTTGTAGAAAAGTCTGTCTTTTAATCAAATCATTAGTATTATCATAATTTTTATAATCGACTCTACTACCCGCTTTTTTAACCATACCCGGTACATGTTTTCTTCATGTTTTCCCAAATTGGAGCGATAACATTCCTGTATTTGGCGCTATGGTTAGATTTGGTTTTGTTAGTTTTTGGGGTCATTGTTCTGATAAATAACGTTTGAGTATTTTTTAACATGGCCGCGTAAGTGCCTTTAACTTCCGGCGCGAGGGTAGTTT
Source organism: Lithobius niger (assembly GCA_023313725.1). Lineage (NCBI taxonomy): Eukaryota > Metazoa > Arthropoda > Chilopoda > Lithobiomorpha > Lithobiidae > Lithobius > Lithobius niger. The sequence continues at coordinate 12,351 of JAHWFP010089078.1, forward strand.
GTTTCAAATTTTTGAAAACTCGCAAATTATAAAGCCCGCGTCTTCCCACGTATTGCTCCCCCTTGACCACTACATCATTCTTAAAGATTTTAACGACTTTATTACCAAAGGTCAGCTCACCTTTTTTCTTATACTGTAAGACTGGGTCATTGTCTTGGGGATTTTCGAAAAATTTGATCAAGAAATATTTAGCAGTGTATCCGATATTCTGACCAGGTAACAAACTATCGAGGGACCTTAGAGTGACTATGTTAGGGAGTTCCGGCAGAGTAGAAATGCGCCTTGCTTGCATTTAGAGGCATTTGAAGAGCTTCACCCAGGAAACGTTTATTTCCAGTTAGATTTGCATGTAACTTTTCATTAGATGACTCGTGTAATTACGAGCCTTAGAGAAGGCGCTTAGGAAAAAACAAGCAAAATTGGCCACACCAAATCTGGTCAATGTTTTGTACGCTTTCGTAATTGTATTTAATTCCCAGTCCCAAGTAGTTTACGACTGACTGGGGAGGACCCATGTTGCCAAAACTATCAAAATAACAAGGTTCTCCCGAAACGGTGGAATAGGCAGTCCAATGACTTCCGTGTCCATCGTTTAAATCTTCCTAGTTTACTATTCCATTTTCACCAGTAGGCCAAAGTTTTAAGGGAAGCGTGTCTTTACTAAGAGGACCTCTGAATTTTGGAATTTCCATTACTCTAGCCAATCCGTTTAAATCAAAGTTTGTTAAAGGTTTATTAAAGTCGTTAATAACCTTGGGTGGTCCTAAGTAAAGACCTCTGTCACGGGGTAATTTTATTTGCATCTTTTATTGATTAATTTTTTTTCTTCGAGCCAGAACCTTCCACTCACTTGTGATGTCGCACGAGTTCAGCTGGTATTCTTGCATTGTTTTGTGCCTTTTTTTTACGGCGGATACCACCTCCGCAGTTCCACCCGCCAATCCTCCGATCCCGGCTAAAATCGGTCCTAACAGTGCCAGCGGCAAAAAACCGCCTTTCTTTTTTCGTGATCTTGTTTTGAGAGCTATATTATCTTTTTTATTATTATTATTTAATATACAACTTCGACTTTGCCACTGTCTAACTTGAGATTCATTTTCCTGTCCCCAATGAGGAGAGTGTGACAAGTAGTGTTAGCTGGAACTGCTTCTCTAAACTTCAGTTTGACTTGTACATCCACGATTCCAGATTGAAGCCTCTCGGACTGTTTGGAGCAATCCAACACCACGAGAGGATAGGTTTTCTTGAACTGAAGCAAGTCGAAACTCAAGTCGTTGGTGTCGTAGAACAGCTGCCTAAATTGCTGCGCCATTCTGTACAAGCCGACGTACTCTCCGTAGAAAAATTAGTATTTAAATCGAGAGGCAGATATCTTTCTGAATTTAGAGTCTCGTGAGCATTTTGCCGACTGCAGTGATCGAATAAGCCAGGACTTTTAGCTAGTACTATCCACCTAGGTGTTTCAACAGCGGAAGTAGTCAGCACTCGGCAGGTGAAGCTGGTATTTTGAAGGAGCACGCAGCTATCGTAATGCCAGTGCCTAAATCCTAAATCCACTATTGCTCCATTGTCGATGAGATTTATAGAGTTTAAGTTTCTGCTCGTCCGAGGCAGTGACATGTGGAACGATCCAGCTGATGCTATTTAGAACGAATTTACATTTGGCCGCTGCTGCTGCTTTGAAGATGGCGTTCGTATCGCTTGCTCTCATGAGTGTGAGCACGTGTTTAGTTCCGTAGATTAGCTTGTCGTAATTTTCGAAAAATCTCATGATGTGTTTCAAAGGGATGGCGAATGTAAAGCTTCCCTTGGGAGTTGTTTCAACGATGTTGGATGCGTGCCGCTGTTTGTATCCTAAGTTATCTGTTAGTTAGGCATTGACTGAAGCCGCACTATCCAGCGCCCAGCACTGGCCGAGCAGAGCTGGTTGCTCCGCCGAGCCGTTGTAGGTGAGCAGTACCTTCATCAGAGTACCGAACCCCCGGATAAGTTACCTCGTCGACTTGTTTATCACCGTGATGGTATTTGATGTTAGAAAACAGGAACATGGGAGCATTAATAATAAGACTAGCTACGTCAGCGTCCATGTAAGCCGAGTCATCGTCCTTCAGTAACCTCCCTTTAATCAGGAGGTAGCCGTTGGCAACGTGCAGAAATAAATCTTGGTTTTCAACACGGATTTGGATTTCTAAATTTATGTTGTTGAGATTGGTGCCAACAATAGGATTGTATTCGTGGTACGTGTAAGACCCAACCCATGAATCTTACACCAAAGGTTCGTTGATTTCTAAGTAATCTTTTTCTACGCTCATTTTCTGGGTGATGTTACAAATTTGATGAAAGCTTTGTTTCTAGGTGTCAAACCGTTTGTTTTTTATTATTAGAGTTGCAATTAAATCCTTTCCCTTTTTTCCAAACACGAGCATGTTTATCCCTTTTTTTATTTAGATCTCAAATGAAGATGCACCGTGAGCGTCTAGCCATTTAAATCCAAAGGCTCATTGGTTTGTGAAGTGAGCCAAACTCTTATATTTCTGATTAACTTTGTAGTAACTTGGAGGTAAATTAAATTATGCGGGACTCTCTGATTTTGAAACCGGGCGGTGAGTTGGGATAAAAGGAATATAAAGTGGGCTGAGTGTTGTTTAGATACAAATTGCTGATGATATCCACATGTACGAATATTGTGTTGATGCTCATAATGTTGACTGTATTTTGACTTTCTCGACTTCTCACGTAGTTGCCTAAGTCAAACCCCAAAACTGGAGCAAAACTCTTATTGCCCGAAAAGGACAAGCCTTAGTTTGGATCAGTAATTATCTAATTTGTTCTTAAAGTGTTTAGATTTGGGAGAATCGTAATGGCATCCTTGCTGTGCCCATTTGCATCTATCACTGACTTCGGAAATTTATTCAAATATTCGATTTCTTAAGCCCCCGGGGTGACTAACACTTTGCACCAGGAAGCCCCAGCATCGGTCGTGTATTGAATTTCGTTATTTTTTGAGGTGATGTTATGAATGCTGTTGTACGTGTCCAAATTAAGCAGAGCCAATTTGTAATTTTTTTTAAAGTCCAAATGAATGGGAGTGTTTAAATTAATTCTCAAATCAGAGTCTTTGCCGGAGAGAACAATTTGAACAGGAATCCATGATTTGATCTTTTATACCACTTTTTCCCCCTCTAAATCTAAAATTAATTCAAAAATCGCCATTGCCATTTCGAGTCAGGTTACTGAAGTTACCTTTAAATTTTCAGACCATGTTATTTTTCATGGGTTTGACCTTGATATTTGAAATAAGTGTCATTTTGCCTAATGGCCTTTTTTAACTGCCCTTACATTACTTCTGCTAAACCATAGGATTACAAAAATTGGCATCAGCGGATTTTAACCCCACCCCATCCCTGAAATTTATTTAGTTTTAGTTATCATTAACAGGTTTTGATTAAACTTACTCAACATTGCATTATGCAGATACACATGGTTTTTGCAAGAATTTCACACACGAAATTAATACACACCACCCACATTGCCCAAAGACAAAAATAAAACTACCTCAAACCCCCCCCCCCCCACTACAATGTACTCAATGATGAACTTGTACAAAAACACAAAATGGGTAAAAGATAAAAGTAGTGGGCTGTGTTTCAGTTGATCTGTAAAAAAATATTCTGTAAAAAAATATTCCTTTACTTTAAAAAATAAAAATAATTGGATGATTCTTTTTTTTAAGGATTTACACAGCACAAGTTTTCTATAATTTTTTCTGTATTTAATCATGGTAAAATCCCACATAAGTCAAGAAATAGACCATATGAAAGGATAAACTCACCCAGAAAGTCACAAGTTGTGTTTCTGGCAAACCAACGAAGTGGGGAATGAATGAACCATATAATAATACAGCAACGGTCGTGTAGCCTTTTCTTTTGCCAGATGGCTCGCAGAAAATGCGCTTCATTAATTCAAATGAAAGGCAAACACCAACCTGTTTGGTAGCGTGTCAATGCGTGTGGGAAGCTTGTCCTGGTCTAATTGGTGTCGTAGAACAGCTGCCTAAATTGCTGCGCCATTCTGTACAAGCCGACGTACTATCCGTAGAAAAATTAGTATTTAAATCGAGAGGCGGATATCTTTCTGAATTTAGAGTCTCGTGAGCATTTTGCCAAATGCGAAAAATAATATGAAATACGTATTTTATAGCATGATTTTCGCAGGCATGAAGCATTTTCGTATTTATAAAACTGAAATGATTTATGAGAATCCTCCCACCCCCCCTCCAGTTTTGGGAACCCCCAAATGTTGCCAATTCGTCATTTTCAAACCTCGAAGCATTTTAAAGTTATCACAATGAGAAAGCTCAAAGATCACCCAATTTTTGGGAACCCCCAAATTAGTCATTTTCACACTCTGGAAACTTTCGAGAGGTATTACACTTCCAGCATGCCAAAAAAGTAAAAAAAGGACTATTACCACCCTCCTCCAGATCGACGAAATTAAAAAGGGTGGGTATCTTGAAAAACTTTCATGTGCACAGTCATCTTGAATGACATCACTTCTGTGGGTGCCACCATCTTGGATAGCATCAGGAAGCACTTCCCACCCTCGTCCAGATGGTCGCCGTCATGGAGGGGTGTGTCCTCATATTGCCACTTGGGTGTGGTATGTTTACTTGAATGGGAGTAGATTTACTCGAGTGAGGTAGGTTTACTTGAGTGGGGGTAGGTTTCCTTGAGTGGGAGATTTACTTGAGTCAGGGTAGGTTTACTTGAGTGTTACTGCTATGCATGATTCATGCAACTTTTCTGCACGCGGGGAGAGAGGGGGGGTGTGTGTGTCCTCATATCGCAAATCCCCATTACTAACGTTTACATTTGACGCAATATTTTATCTCGAGTTCTTTACGGTTGCTCTTTTTTTTACTATAGTACAATCTTTTATCATATATAAAAAAAAGACATCATGGATTCCTGTTCGATCATTCTCACCGGCAAAGACTCCGACTTGAAAATTAATCTAAACACATCCATTCATTAGGACTCTGAAAAGAATTACGAATTGGTTCCGCTTAATTTAGATACTTCGAAAATAACGAAATTCAGTACACTACAGATGCTGGTGCTTCATGGCACAGTGTTAGTAACTCCCGGTGCTTACGAAATCGAGGATTTGAATAAATTTCTCAAGTCAGCGATAGATTCGAATGGACACAGCTAAGAACCAACTTGATAATTACCAAATATATTATTCGGGTGACAAGAGTTTGGCTCCAGTTTTGAGTTTTGACTTAGGCCACTACATGAGAAGTCGAGAAAGTCAAAATACTGTCTACATTATGAGCATCAACACAATTTTTGTACACGTCGATGTCATTGGCAATTCATACCTAAATAGCGACACTCAGCCCATTTTATATTCCTTTTATCCCAATTCACCGCCAGGTTTCAAAGTCAGTCTCCACATGGTTCAAAATCATGGGAGTCCCAGTTACTACAAAATTAATTAGAAGTATAAGAGTTTGGCTGATATCTCAGACCAACGAGCCATTGGATTTAAATGGTGAGACGCTCACGGTACGACTTCATTTGAGATATAGAAATTAAATATTTTTTTTTAAAGATAAAAATGTTCGTGTTTGGAAAAAAAGGCAAAGTACTCTTTCCTAATTTGAACTCTAATAATAAAAAAAACAAATGGCTTGACACGTACAACCAAAGCTTTCATCAAATTCATAACACCCAGCAAATGAGCGTAATAGAAGATTACTTAAAAATCAACAAACCTTTGGTGTACGATTCATCGGTCGAGTCTTACACATACCACGAATACAATCCTATTGTTGGCACCAATATCAACAACGGAAATTCAGAAACCTGCATACATGTAGAAAACCAAGATTTATTTCTGCACATTGCAAATAGTTACCTCCTGATTAAAGGGAGGTTTCTGAAGGACGATGACTCGGCTTACACGGATGCTGATGTAGCTAGTCTTATTAATAATGCTCCCATGTTCCGGTTTTCTAACATCAAATAACACCTCAGTGATAAACAAGATGAGTTAAATAATCCGGGTTCGGTACTCCGATGGAGTGACTGATCACCTACAGCTCGACGGATTACTAGCTCTGCTCAGCCAGTGCTGGGCGCTGGATAGTGCGATTTTAGTCGCTGCTGAACTAACAGACAACTTGGGATACAAACAGCGGCACGCGTCCATCATCATTGAAACAACTCCCAAGGGAAGCTGTACATTAGCCATCCGTCTAAACACATGGAATTTTTCGAAAATTACGATAAGCTAATCTACGGTATTAAACACGTGCTCACACTAATGCGAGCGAGCGACACTAACGCCATCTTCAAAGCAGTGGCAGCAGCCATTAGCAAAGTCGTTCTAAAAAGCATCAGCTGGGTAGTTTCACATGTCACTGCCTCGGACGAAAAACTCTACAATCTCATCGACCAAGGAGAGACAGTGGATTTAGGATTTAGGCACTGGCATTACGATAGCTGCGTGCTCCATCAAAATACCACCTTCACCTGACGCATGCTGACTATTTCAGCTGTTGAAAAACCTACGTGGATAGTTCTAGCTTTTCAAACAAAGAGGCAGGACTCTTTTAGTTAAAAATCCAGGAGTGGTCGATCACTGCAGTATGCAAGATGCTCACGTGATTCGGAAAGATATCAGTTTCTCGATTTGAACGCAAATTATGCTACTGGAGGGTACGTCGGCTTGTACAGAATGGCGCAGAAATTTAGGCAGCTGTGCTACGACACCAACAACTTGAGTTTTGACTTGTTTCAGTTCAAGAAAGCCTATCCTCTCGGGGTGTTGGATTGCTCCAAACAGTCAGAGAGGCTTCAATCAGGAATCGTAGATGTTTAAGTCGGACTGAAATTTAGAGCAGCTGTGCCAGCTTAACACTACTTGTCATGCAAGACAGGTAAATGAATCTTAAGTTGGACAGAGGCAAAGTCGAAGTTGTTTATTAAATAATAACGATAATAATAAAGATATGGAGCTCAAAACAAGATCACGAAAAAAGGCAGCTTTTTGCTGTTGGACCGATTTTAGCTGGGATTGGAGGATTGGTGGGTAGAACAGTGGGAGTGGTATCTGCCGAAAAAGTCACAGAACGACGCAAAAATTCTGTCTTAACTCGTGCGACATCACAAGCAAGTGAAAGGTTCTGGCTCAAAGAAAAAAAATTAAGCAAAAAAAATTGCCCCGTGGCCGGGGTCTTTACTTAAGACCACCCAAGGTTTAATCGACTTTAATAAACCTTTAACAAACTTTGATTTAAATGGGTTGGCTAGAGTAATGAAAATTCTAAAATTCAGCGGTACATTTAGTAAAGACACGCTTCCCTTAAACTTTGTCCTAGTGATGAAAACGGAATAGTAAACTTGGAAGATTTCCACAATGGAGACGGAAGTCACTGGGTAGCCTATTGCACCGTTTCAAGAGAA
>JAHWFP010089079.1:0-12034 GCA_023313725.1 Lithobius niger
TCGGCTCCTCAACCGGCTAAGTCCAGTTCTAAACGCGAGATAGCGGAAAGGATGCACGCTCGAAAGGTTTCTTTAGTGATAATTTCAAAACGACACTTTCGATTAAAATAAATTGATAAAGCGCGATTTTTAAAGTGATAAAAATAGTAGGCTACGTGATTATTTTTTCGTGAGTTGACACACTGTTCGTTGAAATGTTAAATTAGTGGAACGTAGGTCTACGTGTTTGTTGTTTTTGTTTGCTCTGTACACAAGTCCATGGGTTCACGCCTACCAGTTTTCCTGGGAAGCACGTCTTGAAAAGAATTTTCGTCCTACATCACTACATCACTAAATCTAGAAAAAAAAGCCGAGAAAAAAAACGTAGAAAAAACAGCCAAAGAGGGGAAAAGTTATGGAAGAAAGCTGCGGAAGAGAGCCAAAGGAAAAAAAAAAAGTGCAGAACATGTTTCCTGGTAAAAATTTCTTTGCCTGCCTGATGAAATTCGAGCCAATGCAACTGGTAACCTACATTGTAACAAAAACAACAACACGCAAAAACCACACAAAAATCGACAAAACGATTTGACTTTGTTTTTCGCAGCTTTTTTTTCGTCGTTTTTTATGCGCAGCTTTTTTCCCGCGGTTTTTTTCCTTCGGCTGTTTTTTCCAGGCTTTTTTCCCGTGGATTTTTTCCGCTCAGGACATCACTCCACGTTTGTTCCTTCCTGCAACGTTTGTCCACACGCTCCTTTCTGCATTTTCGCTAAAGTTGTCCCAGGGCCGGATTAAGGCAGAGACCCTGCCCCAAATTTCTAAGGGGCCCCGGCTCTGCTGAAAACATTTTCAGCTAAACGAAATTTCTCTTAATGTTTGACAATCAAAACTAAAAAAAACAAAATGGGCAGAACAAGGAGAATATATTGAGCAGTAAAATTATAAAGGGTAAGATAAGAACTAACTGACAAGTAAAATAAAAAAAAAAAAAATCTTCCGCTTCCCACAATTGTCTTCCATTTGCCCCTAGACAAGGAGCTGTTTACATAGAAGAGTACTGTGAGGGGATCCCCTCAACATTTTGTCCAGGTCCCCGAGTAACCTTAATCCGGCCCTGGAGATTAACGATTTTTACTGATATGCGAGGCATTTTCAGCGACTGTGCATACCTTTATAATAATGTCTGAATCCTAAGGTCAGTAATTATTTCTTTCTTAAAAGCTTCGATCTGAGCCGCTTCGAAACGAGCAGTATGGTCGGGTTGTCAAGTTATAGCAAAAACTGTAAGTCCCGAAAAAGACAGCAAGCTTGTTTACGAAGTAAACACCTCTTTTCCTTTCCTCTCCACAGTTTTTTGTTGGTAAAAAGCTTGCCACAGACCGGCTGCTTTAGGATTCAGGATAAATATCATTTGATTTTCCATTCCCATATTCCTTAAATGTAAAAGGATTCTCTTTTAACGCCAACTTTTGAAGTTTATTTATACAACAGTTGACGGTAAATCCTTTAAGTTCAATTTAAAATTCTTAATCTTAAGCAACTTTTTTTCTTTACGCAACATTTTCTTTTACATCCCTTTAACTGATTTGATGCTGCCATAGGTTAAACCGCACACGATGGGCGAAAAAAAATTCCAAATGTGCAGCACAACTTCTGTAAGGGGTCCCCGACGATCCCGAGCAAGGTGTGCACGTCCCACTGATCAGCGTCGTCCCACAGCCGACCAAGGGACAGTTTTTGCAAATACATTAGTAGCTTACTTTTGTCTGCCATGAGCCAGTTTTAAATCAAAGATTGAACGACTAGAGGTTTAAAATGACCAGACACAAATAAAGGAAGTGGAGTTGGCAATACTAAACTGCACTGGATTAGTCTATACCAGTAATAGGGGACCGGTCATTATTTATGGCTGGAGGGCGTAGGAAATGAAAATGTCAACAACAAGTTTTCTGGTGCCCCTTCAAATTCGCAAAAATATGTTGACCCCCCCCCTCCCACTCTAGTCCAAAAATTATCTGACACCCCCCCCCCCCCAACCTAAAAAAAAAGTAGGATTTTCTTATGCTTATTGAGACTGACTGCCTGACGAATTAAATAAACAACATTCCTCACCGAAAGTTACCACTAGTTGCAAGAATAACGTGTTTAGTAGCCGCGTCCACGCGAGTGTCCAGTTGGTCATATCCCGTTTGGTATAATCACATTTTGCAGAATTCCGTTTGTCAGAAAATAAAACTGATTAAGATTTTTCTGTAAAACGGGAATTTGTCTCACTCGTGCTACCGTGCTCACTGCGGCTAAACATATAACATCAGAAACCGTAACTAATCACACGTTCCTTCCAAATTACGAATGCATCTTTAACTTCTCCAATGTAACGTTTTTAGACAATATTTTGATTCAGCAAAACGGGAATCCCCGTTCGCAGAAAAGTCTTAACCATTTTTATTTTATGCGAAACGGGACTTTGCTAAATGGGATACTGATAAACGGGAAATCACCGTATAGTCTGGGTACAGCGATTTAAATGAAGAAAAAAAAGAAAAAACCCGCCACCAGTCTTTCCACACCCCGTCCACACTGGACCCCGATAACGTGGTCAAAGTCCAAAATCAAAGTTCAAAGTCCAAGCTTTAATTTTTGTCGCCGTACAACATTTTCGGCGCTGTCGTTCATCTTCCTCTCCCCTCCTCCTTCTTTTACCTCACTATGGTGTATCAACGCTCCTAAGCGCTAATACGTTTCCCTAAAGTGCTACCCCGCACACCGACAGCGTCCGCACTGAAACACGGGGTCGGGGTCTGAAGTCGGGGTAGAGGTCGGTGTCTGGGGCCATCATACCCAGGCTTTTTTACCAGTGCTTAGGCCAGTCAAAATAGGGTTGAAAAAGGAATTAATTAGCAACAAGCTACAAATTTGTGGGATGGTCTCAGGTGTCGTGCTAAACAACATACTAAAAGTCCCCTGAAATCCTACCATTGCGTTGTCCGCCATCTTGGAAACATGGCGTCCGAAAACTGTTTTTTCAATAAATCTCGGTAACGGTTGCTCGGGCGTGAAAATATGTTCTGTCCAAAAAATGTACAGCATTCAATTTTCTACAAAAAATGTTCTATTCATTTTTTTTTTCGTAGATTCAATGATTCAGCCAATAAATGATGTAGAAGAATGTTGAGCTAATGCCGTCATCTTGGAAACATTCGCCCGAAATAGTTTTTTTTTAATATATCACGGAAACGGCTGCATATAATATTGTTTAATCCAAAATTGTAGAGCATGGAATTGTCTGCAAAAAACGTTCTATTCGGTTTTTTTTTAACTAACTTAATGATTCAGCGAATAAATGGTGCCAAAGAGGCTATGCATGTGCCCCCAATGCACCCAATGTACATACATTATACTTCATATAATTTGGCGGCTTGGGTGCCCAAAATGTATGGAATTTTTCACTTTCTGTGAAAAGCATGAATACATCATATGACGAGTAACTGGGAAAAAAATAACTATGTTATCAAGTTTAAAAACCCCGGGGGGGGGGGGGGGGTGGTGGTGAGGGGGAATGGAAGGGAGGGGGGGGGGATGATTTACCCCACCAAAACGGTAGAGATTTTCGTGTTCAAATTATTCTTGCGAGCCCTCTAATAGCCCGAATGGATACGCTTAGGATTTTCTGAAAGGTGGAATCTATTATTTCCATCATTCCTACCCGAGATTGGTTAACTTAGATAGGGACTGTGCTACGCCCATTTAAAGGTGAAGTGGTAATGAGCAGCGAAAGCGTATGGTGATTCTCGAATTGAAAGTGTTCTACCGAGCCCTCTAATAACCAAAAATGGACATGCTTAGGATTTTCTGAAAGGTGGGAATCTATTCTATCCATCACGTCTGACCGTAATTGTTTAGCTTAGATAGGAACAGATCTATTATATGCCTATTTAAAAGGTGAAGACGTAATGGCGTGACGGTGAAAGTGCGTGTTGATTTTCAAATTCAAAGTGTTCTTGTGAGCCCTCTTAATAGCCCGAAAAAGACATGCTTAGAATATTCTAAAAGGTTGGTATCTATCTTTTCCATCAATCCTAACCGATACTGTCTAGCTTAGATACAAATACAAATATGAGCATTACAATGGCACTCTGAATTTCAAAATAGCCGCTCACCAATTACAGCTACACCTTAAAATAGGTGTAGGACGGTCCCTATCTAACCTAAACAATTTCAGTTAGGATTGATGAAAGAATAGCTTCCCACCTTTCAGAAGACCTAAGCGTGTTCATTTCTGGCTATTAGAGGGCTCGCAAGCACTTTGAATTGGAAAGTGAACGTACACTTTCGCTGCTGCGTCATTACCTCTTCAACTTAGACGTAGAACGGTCCGTATCTCAGTTGAATAATTTCGGTTAGGATTGATGGAAAGCATAGGCCCCTACCGTTCAGAAAATCCAAAGCATATCCATTTCGGGCTATTAGAGGGCTCGCAAGAGCAATTTGAATTCGAAAATCAACGTACGCTTTCTCCGCTTTGCCATTACCTCTTCATATTCAAATGGGCGGACGACGGTCCCTAACTAAGTTAAACAATTTCAGCTAGGATTAATGGAAAGAACAGATCCCCACCTTTCAAAACATCCTAAGCATGCCCAGATCGGGCTATTAGAGGACTTGCCAGTTATTCATTAGACTTTATGACACGTGTCAGGATTAAATAATTGTGTGCTGGAATGATTCATCACAAATTTTTACTGCTGTGTGCATGGTTAATAAAGAAAAGACTTTACCAGTTCGCTTCAGTTTAGTGTGAATCATTTAGTGAGAAAAAAAAGCATTTAAAAAGAAGCATTATTTTCCACTACAAAAACTCTCATTAGCCAAATAAAAAGAACTGCTGGAAGTCATTTCTGGTAATAAGTCCACGCAGATATTATCCTGATCATTTAAATTAGTTTCCAAACAAACAGAAATAAAATACATCTTCCTCAGAGATATTTAAGTTAAAGCAACATTTTGGGGGAAAAACTTGAAAAATCTACATTTTTTGCCATTTGCAGTGCTTCTCGATGGCTAAACTTCCACTATTAGGCCATTTTTTGACCACAAGGTTGTACTTAGCAAAATGCTTGTTGAGACAAAAAAGGCTACACATTTATTTGTCTTAAATTAAGTATAGAGGTGATTTTCTTGTAGGGGCAATGGTTTGGGAGGAAAAGAAGAAAATGTGTGTTTTGGGGCTAAATGGCGGTCATTTTTCCAAGATGGCAGACAACGCAATCGTCAGATTTCAGGGTACTTTTAGTATGTTGTTTAGCACGCCATCTGAGACCATCCCACAAATTTGTAGCTTGTTGCTAATTAATTTCTTTTTTGGCCCGTTTTTTTACCTAATTTTACTGTACTAGCTCTCCTGACGGTATTCAGACAAAATCCCCCTGGACAGAATCCCCCAGGACGAAATCCCTCTGGACAAAATCCCCCCCCGAGAAAATCCCACCGCCCGTCGGACAAAATCCCCCTTGCGATAGGACAAAATCCCCCCTTTTTTAATTGGAAGGTCCTCCGCGTTACTAACAGCACTTTTAACTAATTTGCATTCGACGAAATGTTTCACTACCACACACACGCTCAACCTTGCAGCCACTTATCACTGCTTGCCACGACGACGACAATCTCGCTTAGTACCATAAAGCTAAACTGTTCAATAGCGGAATGAACAAGTTATTTAGTTTTTAAAATAGCTTTTTTTTTTTAAATTTAGTTTTACAGAATGGAAATTTTGAAAACTAACAAAGGTAGCCGTGAGATTATACAGCAGGGATACATTGAAAAAGAAGCAATTAATTGTACGTTGGAAAAAGGGGATGCTCTTTGGAATGTGCACGACATCACAATTGAAAGAAAATGTCGTACAAACAACATATCTGAAGGATGGAACAACAAATATGGCCGTATGATTGGCCATGGTCATCCCTCTGTTTGGAAAACGATCGATCAAACGTGTCTGCCGTATCTGCTTTACTATTCAAGACGCTACAGGTAATCCCCCCCCCCCCCCCTCAGAAAATAGAAAGAAGAAAGTATCTTGATCTGCAATCCAGACTGAACACATTGGGCAGACGGTACAAGGATGAGGATACATCATTGGAAAGATTTTTATCTGGTGTTGGCTGCACCAGCCGTTTTGATGATTAGCTCCAACTGACCTACAAATTGTAAGGTAGGCCTATTTACATTTTTATCATTGTTAGCTTGCTTGTTTGGAGTACCTAAAAAATAATGTTGCTTGTTTGTGAAAAATATTTTAGTGAAGGAGTTGGGGGGATTTAGTCCTAATATGTCTTTAAAGGAGGGGGATTTTGTCCAACGAGTGGTGGGGTTTTGCCCGGGGGGGGGGGGAGGCATTTGTCTGGAGAGATTCTGTCGAGGGTGATTTCATCCAACATTTCTCCTGACACATCCTCCTGAGCACATTAGATAGAAGAGCGTGAAGTTACATTTATGCCCCCCCCCCCCCCCCCATGGTTCGTTTTGTCACAGTGAACTGACCACCCTCTTCCTCATCCCCTTCCCTGACCGCGTGACGTACTTTATGAATGGCCCCTTTATGGTTAACCTTTAAGGTTAAGGAGATGGCTAAAATATGATATGAGAACACATAAATCCATGATTAAAGTAGCCTAATGAAATTTCAGCTCGTAGCATGCCGAATTTCCTTTCTTAGCATCCCGCCGATCAATAATGTTGTTGTCGTGACTTTGAACGCAGCATGGGGGTCATTTTTTGCCCTCTCGCGGGTTTCCTACTCCCCCTGCCTTGGTGTACGTGACTGGGATCACGAGAACTCCCGCTCTTGGAGCCCGGACCAAACTAGTCTGAGTGATGCGAGTTGAAAGGCATCACGTTTGCATGTTTGTTGTTGTTGCTTGCAAATAAACAACTAAAACTGAACGGGTGCCATCACTTTTGGAAAAAAAATATATGAATATTTATTTTCAGCGTCCTATATTTTCAACGTGTTGACACGGCGCTAGCTTTTTTTTTTATTTATTTTTTTTTATCATAAACGGAAATTAACGTTCGGTAAAAATCAAATATCTACCTCAAAACAAAACTTGTTACGGATTCCCGCCAAGCTTTTCGGCCGTATGAAGTCGTGATGTCAAATGCCAAGCTAATCTTGGCGGGAATCCTTAGCAAGTTTTGTTTTGGGGTAGATATCAGATCTTTTTGGTCTTAATTGAAGATATTCTTTTTTTTTTTTTTTAATTATTCTTTCTTTTCTTTAGAAATTATGAGATTGAAACAACAATCTAGTTTTCGGGTCTATTTCTTTTTTTTTTTTTTTGTTGGCTTTCGTTAGATTTTGAGGACAGCAGTCACTTTTTTTTCAAATAATTAGGATTTCTTATTAGTACTGAAGTATCTCCTTGCAAACGCATGGCTTTATTTAATATTCAGTTCTGTCGCATTGTTATTTATCCTCAGATGGCTGAAAACAGCAAAAATACCTTAGCTGTAAAGACACAATGTGTCTAGTGGTCGCCATGCTCGCTAAATATTTTATCTGGATAGGCGTTATCGTTTATCATCTTGATATTGTGAGGGACAATTTTTTTTCAAATAACCGTAATTAGCTGTAGGCCTAAATATTTGTAATAAACAAAGACACAATGGAGCCAACAATGTGAACAGCTGCGGAGGCACAATACAAAGACCCGGGTTTAATTCCTGAACTCATGATGACAATGAACGTGACAATGTGAATTTTTTCTTTGTTATTATTGCTGCTCACGTGTTGGCATCCTTGTGTCCATTGTGTTTCTTCGGACATGTTTTTGGACCTATTTCACTGGTGTGTATCCGTTTCGCCGAATCCCGTTTCGCCGAATTTGAACCATTGTCGTAATTTTCGGCGAAAGGGGCAATACCTTTTTTCGCCAAATCATATTTTCCCTAATTGCCTGCCTCGCTCACAGCGGCTAAACACACAACATCATAAAACTACTATTATATTATATTTATATAGCAGGGCTGAATTTCCAGTGAAACGGGAAAGATTTTGGCGAAATGGGATTCGGCGAAAATGGTAGCCACCATTTCACTGAAGCGATTATGCACATAACAAGGGAACCATTAGATATGTATAAACGGGAGCCATTCCCCCCGACTCAACATCACCACAGGGAAAACAGAATCCCCACAACCCATAATCCTCACAGGTGCAGAATCCCCACAGCTCAAAATCTTCACAGGTGTGCATCCCCGACAACTGAAAATCCCCACACATACAGAAGCTCCACAATCCTAAATCACCAAAGGTGCAGAATCCTTTTTAAGCCTTTTAATTGATGGTGCTATATATCTTACGAAGGTCCCCCCCCCCCCCAATTTTACATTTGGATTAATTTCAACAATAAAACAATAAAAATGAATTAAAAAATGGAATAAATGTTACAGCTCATTTCTGGCTGATTACAGCTCACAATAAAATTTAAAAAGTATGTGTATAGATAAAAATAAATTCAAAATTACATGGCCAACGGAGAGGTGGGATATATTAGGAATCGTGGGATAGAATATAGGAAGATAGGATGGAATTTCAACTGCCTTACCAAAAAAGTTAGACCTGCAAAGGTTCCGTATAGTATCGCCAGTCGAGAGAAAAGGAGAGGGGTGGAAGGTATATAAGATGCGTGAAAAAATAAACAAATTAAAAAAAAAAAGGAATGCGGCGGTGGCAAAGTGAAAACTAATGAAAGGTAATAACATTTTTTTTTAAAAGCATGCATGTAGTACAAAAAAAGTTCAAAAATTGCATGGCCAATGGAAAGGTGGGGTAGAATTTCAACTACTGCCAGGGACATACAGGTTCCCAATGCTATTGCCAGTCGAGGGAAAAGAAGGAAAAGGGTGGATGGCCATTCGTCTCATAACAAAACAATGAATAAAATATGTGAAAGAATGTGAAAATCTTTTCTCTAGACAATCCGCCCTTGAACAGATACCCTGACAGCTTGAGGAAATTCCACCTTGGATGCGTTTGTAGCTGCTTGTTCAAAATCTCTCAGTAGTATGAGTGGACCTAGTGAGAACTCGATCTCCTCAGCAAATTCTGCAAGTTTTCGGAAGAGACCGAATTGTCGCACTCGTGAGACTTGCTTGTCATAAGACAGTACACCAGAACAAGAATTTCGAGTTTTCCCCAGTACCAACTTCAGCCTGAATGGTGTATAATTGTCTGAATAAAATAGGAACAACCCCAAGAGTTCCGTCCATTGGCCAGTAGATTCCAGTACTTAGTGCCTGATATTTTGGCGGGAACCAAATATTAAAATAAAACTATACATCCCTAACCAATAATGGTTTTATTTTCAATCATACGACAGCAAAGAAGGACATTTTCGATTGAGGTCGATTTTGGTGGCGTAGTACTACTCCTTGCCCTTTTAACAATTTGTCGCTGTGCTGACGGCGCGGAAGAGAAGGTTGGCTCGCCTGTGGCACTGAAGTGGAGAGAGACTGAATGACTTGAGCGAGTGCATCCTCTGTGTCATTTACTCGCTTCTTCATTTCTCTGCTAGTCACTAGACAGCAACCCGGTTTGCATCAGAATGGTCGTGATCCCCTCACTCTGGCGCAAATGGTGCTCTCCTATAGAGCAGTGACACGACGTAGTATTATTGTATATAACTCTATGCTGGAGCCTTAATGGGTTAGCTGCAAGGGGCACTGCAGGGAGAAACAAAAGGGCGTCATACTGAAGCCGATGCTGTGAAGAGTGTTTTCTTAGACCTAAAACGTGCGATTTTTGTTGTTGGAGAAAACAACGTTATTTTAAGCCTAAGCCGCTCTTCCGTTGTTTTTCCCTCCATTTTTATGTAGTGCACCTTGTAGTTATGCCCTCCAAAACCCATACTGGTGCCAAACTGGTGCCAATATGGCGGCAAATGTCACTGCTCTATACGAGAATGATGTTCCCTGTGCCAGTGCAGGGTTCTGATTTATGATACTCACACACCCAGTGCCATAAGTCCCCGCTGGCCAACTTTTTGACCATAAGATATCCATTGGTATTCAACGTCGGCTGACCTTTCTGTAAAGTGACCACCTGGCATACCTCTGGATCCATTGCTAAATAAACAAGCCTGCATTAGGTATTTATTGCCGACTAAAAAGGAAATAAAGCCTAATTGGAGTTACACCCGATTTAGTCCAATTCCATCAAAATCACGTCAATTATACCCAATTTCAACCCCAAAATTCGCCAAAATCGTCTAATTTCCGGCAGTATCCTAAATTTTGCTTTAATTTACCCGAAATTGCGCTGGAATTAAGTTGAATTGGGTGGAATTGAATGGAATTGGTCAATGCATTTTTCTGAATAAATTTGCATGTTTTTGCATGGTTCAAGTCTATTATTGTCTTCCCCTACCCACAACAAATAAGCAAAAATGCCTTCAATATTTATTGCCTCTATCCCCTTCCCTTCACCAGTATATAAACAAGCCTATTGCTGAATAAACAAGCAAGGGAATTCAGTACCTGTGGGGATTTTGAGTTGTGGGGATTCTGTACCTGTGGGGGATTTTGAGTTGTGAGGATTCTGCACCTGTGGGGGAGTTTTGGGTTGTGGGGATAGTGACTGGTGCGGGGGAAAGCGAGTCGTGGGGATTTTGACTGTGGGGATTATGAACCAGACCCGTATTAACAAACGATGGTATAACTATGGCCGTCATCAGTTCCATTGTCAACATAATGGAGCGGACTCCGCTTTCTTTGCTGTTAGGCTGTCAATCGGATCGGATCAGATTTGCGTTGCAATTTCTAAACAATAAGAGATAGCTGCTTCGGGTTTGGGCCATTGGAAAGGTGGTGAAAAAAACCGTGAAAATGGTATACTCAAACGTCCAAATCGGTCGCCGAAAAGTGAAAATATCTTGAATTTTTGTGTCTTCCGCCTAACGCCGCCTGTTTATCATCAACAATTAATCTTTCAACAATCGTATGCCTTGAACAATTAGAAACGGCTTCGCGTCTCGTTGTTGTTTTGATTTTGGCTCTTGCTATTTATTGGTCCATTTTGTCACCCTGATGGTTCCACAACCCCAAGTCCGTTTCCAGATTTTTTCTTTTGATAAACCTTGTCCGGACTCCCGTGCTACTGCAAAGTTTGGTTTGAATAGTCTTTGTGGTTTCAGCGTGATGCGCGGTCTAAGATTACATTGGAGTGTCTTCATAGCGGAGCTACGATCCAAAGAACAATTTTAAGTTAGTTGTCGCATGACGAGGATCTTGGGTGATGCGCAGTGGGAAACGCAGCAAGGTTGAGCCGAACTGGTTTAGTCACCTCCGGTCTTGGGATTAATTGACTCAATACCACTTTTGTGGACCTAGTGGAGTTGATTCAACATTGGGCAATTCCGGGCGATGAATTGATGGAATTGATTTTAATAATCTTCTTTTCCACCAGACTTGATTTGGGCTCGACTTGGTAGCTGCCGAAATTATAAAATGACTTGCTAGGAATTGATTTGATGACGATCAATTCAGTCCACTTTCCGCTCAGGTTGAAATGACGTGCCAAGTCATCCACTGGAACTGGTATTGCCCAAATTTGATTTGATTTTTATTTGACTTAAAATTTCCTTGTTTTGATGTGATTTGATTCAGCATGCAATTAGAGGTGCAGTTACAACAGATTTAGTCCAATTCCATCAAAATCATGTCAATTATACCGAATTTTAGCCCTAAAATTCATCAAAATCGTCTAATTTTCGGCAGTATCCTAAATTTTGCTTTAATTTACCCGAAATTACGCTGGAGTATTCTGAATCAGCAGGATTGATTACGTCTCGAACACCCACCGAACCTGAATCTGAATCTGATCCTGAATCTGAACCTGAATTGAGCCTGAGCCTGAACCTGAACCTGAATCAAATCAATTCCTAGCAAGTCATTTTATAATTTTGGCAACTACCAGGTCGAGGCCAAATTAAGTCTGGTGGAAAAGAAAATTGTTAAAATCAATTCCATCAATTCATCGCCTGGAATTGCCCAATGTTGA
>JAHWFP010089081.1:10724-27011 GCA_023313725.1 Lithobius niger
CCCCCCCCCCCCCCCCCCCCCCCCCCCTCCCACTCCCACTCCCACGGCCTTGCGCACATTGGCTTTTAGTGTAGCTCCCTACGCTAACACTACGTTTTTCTTCGTGGAGCTAGCTTTGTTTTAGTGTTCATCGATTACACACTAGCTTCAGTCTAGCTGATCGGTTCTCAAAAATTATGAGCGCCGTGTTTTGCACACGAAAATAAAGCTCCCAGGTGCTCAATCGAGAAAATACTGTAGGCGAAATTAAATAAAAAATTTGTTACACTAGCTTATATGACTGTATACACGTTTGTCTAGCAGTAAGTTATATCGCCAGCCTAGCAGCTCTGAAACACCACTCTCATGCGACTGTGACTGTGCTCTCGAACCACTGCACAGTGACTGACGTTGGCGCTAACGACCTGCTGTCGACGCGCCACCCCCCCCCCCCCTCCTCCTCCCCAGCACCTCGCGTTGAAGTACCTCAACATTCCAGTGGCCAGTGGCTTCATACTACTACTACCCCCTCCTTCCCCGACCTGCAGCCAATCCGTAGTAGGTGGGGCGGCGGCGTTGGGGGGGGGGGGGGGGCGGCAAAGTGCGACGTATAGATACGGTGGCGGGGGAGTGGGAACGCTGAGGAAGAATCTACGTATGCTTCATTCGGTGGGAGGTGGGGGAGGGGACGAAAAATTGATTACGTAAGTGAAGCAGAAGTAGTACGTCATAGCAAAGTTTCATCGTAGTTAATTAAAAATAAAAACGTTTGAAGATGACGATGTAGCAGGGAGAACCGGTGTTCCTTCACGTTTGGGTAAAGTGTGGGGGTGAAGGAAGAAGCGATGGTTGGGGGACAATTATTATTGGACACGTAGTAGGTACATTGACATGTCTTTATCGTAGTCAGTGAATGCCAAAAAAAAAGCAGCAAAGTAATTTTAGAATGTGGCTTCGGAAGAATCTTGACAAGCAAACTAAATTCCACAGGTGGCTACTGCGTCAGGTTTTCAAACCCAAAACAGTGGATTTTTGAAAAAAGGGAGAAGTAATTCACGAGTGCCGCGTTAATGTAGGGTGTATGGACGTAGACGCATACAGGAAGGTTGGGGGGGGGGGGGTGGTAGGCGTCTATCTCACAAACGTTTTTCTTTGGGGGTGGGGGGAGAGATGGAGGACGACTTAATTAGGTAAGCAACGTTCTATGCAACGGTCTTTAATGAAGAACATAATGAGAAAGCTAAGTATTTTAAAACATGCCTCCTATGTGGAGTTTTATTGTGCATGCTGAAGGGGGCGCTATAAGACGGTTGACGGGGGCGTAAAAATCTGTTATTTGCACCCCCCTCCCATTCCAGGAAAATCTTTATTTACGCCGCTGGTTGTAGGTAGTCTAACAGTTCCTTCCTAAAGCACCGAACTGAGCGATCAGAACGCACCACTGTTAGAGACAGTTTGGCTCCAAACTTGACGTCGCGCGTGCGCAGTGATGTTGCGTCAGCCGTTCAGCACCTTCCTAAACTACAACACAGCTCAACAGGCTCAGCAAATATTCGAAACGTCATACCTTCACCGCTACCAAACCTGGCTAATGAATTTGACCAGGATTGGCTAATAGATGTGACCAGGCGAGAGCAATGCCAAATTGCGAACCATCTCAGGGAGGTGGTTTGCTCGGGTGGAGGTTTGAGCATGCGCGAGCTAACAGTTTTTGACGAAACAGATTCATCGCTGACGATGTTGACGTCAAACAAGCCGCATCAACACGGATATTACCAGGGAATGTGCCAAACTGTCACCAACAGTGGTGCGTTTGGTTCGCTCTGTTTGTTTTTTTTAGGAAGGTGCCGTAATAATGCAGCTTGACTGTGGGGTAGTTGGTTGCCATCAGTGCATAGGATGAATGCTGCAGGAATACAGATGAGGCAGCAGTTTGATGGGCTATCGAAGTAATGCATGATTAGAATGGCGTATTACGTTAGGTTTAGCTACTTAATAAAATACGTAATAATATATAAACAAACTTGTTCGTTTGTAAATAAAGACTTATCACTATCAATCACATAACCGCTAAGTCCATCAAGCTCTCATTGGATTGGGGGGGGGGGGGCCGGCACCATTGTTTAATGCGTGCCTAACCAGTGTTCAGAAAAAAAACCGCCGTTCGCTTTCCAAACCAAAGAGGCTCGTCACAAAATACGAGTAGGATGGCCTGCCGGCCTAGCAATGCCACAACCGCTAAACCGTCCCCTGTTCCCTGTTGGGGTGGGGAGATTGTTTACACGCCTGTCTAAGCAGTATTCAGAAAAGAAACCGACGTTCACTTTCCAAACGGTGAGAGCAGATAGCGAGCGTCGTCTGCTCAAAACAAACAGGAATTGAAACTGAGAAAAAAAAACTCCCGTTCACTTTCCAAACGGTGAGAGCCGGTGAGAACAGAATGCGAGCGTCGTCTGCTCAAGGCAAACTGGGATTGAAGCTGCGTTCCTCGTTCACTATTAGTGGAGCGAGGATCGCAGCTATCTCAGCTGGTTTGCATCTGCTACGTCAGCCTTCCCCCTAAAATGCGATTGTGTTCCGTTCTCTGGTTGGTTAAAGCGATATCGCCTTCTGATTGGTTGGAAGACGAGTGAGCTGGTTCGAAGAACGAAAATTGTGTTTCGTTGGAACTTACAAACCTACTGTACGACGCTGGCCCACTTTAAATCAAATGTAAGCAAACTAATATGCGTAAATTCAAGCGTATAAACCAAAATCAAGCATGTAACTTAATTTCTAAAGCGTATAAACTGAAATAATCTACAGAATTGACAAGAAAATCTGATATTTTCGCTTAGGCTGGGGTTTACTTGTTGTGGTGAAGCCCCATTCCAAAACGACAAGTGCCGCATTCTATGGTATGTGTTACAGTTGTGTACTCCCAGCTTTCATTTCGTCCTGCCACTACTTAATACTTCGCGCCTGCACAAAGATGGTTGACGCTCATCGCCCGCAATCCGTCAGCAGCATCTAAGATGGTGTCAGTTCCACTCGTTGGGCCAGTCTGTTGAGTTTGACTGAATATGGCTTGGGAAGGTAGTGAATGAATGAGGTAAGTAACGTGTTTCACGCACCGTATCATGCATTAAGTATAATTGTTAATTATAACTTTTAGTTATTAAAGTCGTTCAGGGACACTATTTACAAATTAGTCGATTTCCAAACCAGAGAGACAGCGTTTGCATAACTATTTAATGTGGCTTCGCATGAGGGCCGAGAAAGGAGGCGTTGCATATGAAAAAAAACTGGATGCATTGTTTTTAGAGTAGTACGATGTATAGGACGGTCGTGGGATTCGAACCGGCGTTCACTTGCTTTGAAGACGAGGATGCTGACCACTGGGCTGTTGCTGCTCGCTTTGCTCGGGGTACAAATCTTCCCACAAAACTAAATCCCGACGGAGTTTTGTAACGTCGGGGCACAACACTAGGGTTAAGATTGCACACATGTTTTGACTTTTGCTTGATTATGAGGTCGTATTTAGAAGGCCTCCCAAAACTTGTAAAAATTGAAAACGGAACTACAGAGTTACTCTGCCAATTGAAAAAAAATGATCAACCAGTATCAAACAACAATACATGCTAAAAGATCAGGAATTGAAACATAGTTCATTAGGTTACAAATCGAATTTATTTAATTATGCATTTATCTTGATTACATACATTAAAAGGAATATTTACCAGTAAATGCATTAAAGATTACACATCGAATCCTCCAAAAACTTTTATATCTTTATATTTCTTGATCTCGTAACACAAGAAATAAAAATGATTTTTTAAGTGTAGCAACGACAAATTCCTCTTTGGCTAAATCACGCGCCAAAGCTGTTTTCCATAACGTTCGTATTACCATAGATTAGAAAGTTAACTAAATATACCGTTTCATTTCTTCCCAGCCTACGCGGACCTCTAGCGGTAGTTGCGGCTACTAATACCTCTGCTAATGCTTTTGCCTTGCACTGCTTGGAAGGCAAAAGCATTAGCAAATGTATTAGTAGCCGCAACTACCGCTAGAGGTCCGCGTAGGATGGGAAGAAGTAAGACGGTATATCTAGCTAACTTTTTAATCTATGGTATTACGTAACTGGGCTAGTCCACTCAGACGGCCAAAGATCCGATTATTCTTGTTCGTTAGTGGCTAACTCTTGTTCTCGTCAGATCCCCGAAGTTAAGCAGCATTGGGCTGGATTGATACTTGGGTGGGTGACCGCCTGAAATCTGGCTGTTGCAGACATAGGGCCTGGGCTTCGGGCAGATGACCAGAAGTGGTTAACGCTCGTTAAATCCTTTAAATCCTTTTGGCTAACTCTTGATGACATCACGGCAAACATCAGTGGAAAACACTGATCTTTAAATGTCAAAGCTGGATTACTCACGAAGTACACACATCACACATAAACCGCAAAATTCCTTGTTACCTGGAGTAAAAAAAACTTCTACTTTTGCATAGTTTTTTCGCCGAATGAAAATATTCATGTAAAAAAAAATTTTGAAAACGTTTTTGCGTGCAGGTTTATGGTCGTGTTCAACGCAAAGTACAGCCAAACAAACATAACCAGCAAACACACTCGAGATACTGGCTCTCATGTTATCTAAAGAAACAAGTTATAAATGGCTAAATGGAAAAGACTAGTCAAAAACATTCATAACAAGGAAGGCAGATAAGACGAAGGGCTTTTATTCTACACCATCATGCGGTGCGTGGTACTTGGTCCTCAGTTTGGTTTGGGGCAATTTGATTATGGGAAAGTAATTATTTACAAATTATGGGTATTTAGGAACGCTGTAGGGTAATGGGTGCAAAGGTGGGGGGGGGGGGGGGAGAAGACACAAACACCACCAAAAAGGACCAACACTTTCGTTAAAAATGTATTTTATATAGTGTTTTAAAACGTTTTTATGTCGCCATATCTTCAGTGTTGTTAAAAGTTACTAAGTATTAGGCTATTTATTTCTGACTAGATTTAGGTAAAGGGTGGGGGGGACTTACACTACAAATGAGGCTGACAGGATTAAAAAAAAACCTTTTTACCTGTTTTATCAAGATTTTGTACTACTTTGTCATTAGTATCAGCTTCATGGCTCTATCATTAACCCATACTCCAGTTGTTCCTGTAAGCCTGACCTGGCTCTCCCTATTTAGTTTTATGATGGGTCAACAGATTCTCATTAAATATAAAACCAGAGATCGTCCTGACCAACCTAACTGTTGAACCATGGCTCGTGAAAATTAGACCAAAATGTGACCCACCATGACCCATTTGCAACCATCCAAGCCAAAAGAGCATTCAATACTTTAACATAGTAGCAATGAAGCAAACACGACCTAATGAACCAAATAATCCAAAAATAATTTTGGGATTGTAGGAAGAACAAAAAATGGCGCAAAATTAAAGAATTTATGTGTTGAAAAAATTAGTGTAAACAACTTTAGTAATTGCCCCCCCCCCCCCGACCCCCATCCTATGAGTGTTACAAGTGTTACAAGTTATTAGTACCATTACTGCAAATATAGGTTTTATTTAGATTAGCATCAAATGTGGAATTTGGACAAAATTGAGGTAAAAGGTTTCGCCATTTCTTTTGTCTTTCGACGCTCTATTATTTTAAAACTGGAGCATGTTTTTGTTTTTAAATATGAAAGTTTTTTTTTTTTAACAATACTACCCCTCTAGGCCTTGTTGTTTGGGACAAAACTGAGAAAAAGATTTCATTATATGTCACCTTTCGATAGTCCATTTTTTTTTTAATTGTCTGCATCCCTGACCCTTCCCCTGCTGTCCATGCTTGGAAACAGGAGTCATCGTATTCATTTTAGTCTTTAAAGGTCCAAAATGTACAATTAAGCCAACCCCCAATCGCCAGCTCGCCTGTTTATATAATTTTAAACTGAACTCGGTTTAATTTTATTTGGAAAAAACATATCTAAAAAAACATGATAGGTCATAATAACATTTTTACGAAACCTGCCATCCTAAAGAATGAATTTTAAAAAATCACAAAATTTACTTGACAATTTGTTGCTTCTGTGTTCACTGAAGGCCAGAAACAAGCACTAAAATAGCGTAAAATGCTTCAGCTCCGGGGCCCCGGACCCCGCTGGGGGAGCTTACAGTGCTCCTCCAGACCCACAAGCTGAGTTTGCCGGAGGCCCAAAACAGTACTTTACTGGAAACACTACTGTCACTTTTTAAACCAGTTGGCTAGACGAGAGTCTTCCCCCCCCCCCCCCCCCAAACCAAGTACCCTTCGCTACGGCCCTGCATGGAGAAAGAGAGAAACTAGGTTAAGGACTTTACCAGTCAATGCAAGCATGGAGTAGTACCTCACCCAAAGCAACAAAACAACGGGCGAATGTAACTGCAGCATGATTGTGACGTCATCAGCAACTAAGATATCAGTGGGCCTAGTGAAATACAAACAGGAAGTAAAACAATGTTATGATCTTGTCATCAGCACGGCTGCAACAATGGAACAGCACGGCCAAAATAGTGGGCTACTCGTTGTTCTAACGACGTTGTTTGTCCTCCTATTAGTGGGCAGTACCAGGCCTCGAATAAAATATGGGAAGTGGGCATTGTCCTGGCCTCGGAAGCACCCTGGCACACGTGAAAAGAAGGACGCTGTTGTCCTCGTGCTCTTGTTTTATGTGGCATATAAAAGATACTGGGTTTGCCACTTGAATTATTCGAGCTAAATTGTCCCTCTCATCGTCGTGGAGCAGATAACACAGTTGGGGTTCGTAATCTGTAAAACAAGCAAACATCAGCAACACCAACAAGTGGGCACGCCAAAGAATTCACGTGATCAAGGCAGCAAAGTGATAGCGCTCGACATCATCCCATTTGAGAAATTGCACAAAATGAGTTGGAGTTACTGCCAGATGGTGGAAGATCATAAATAAACTAAAGGAAGCCCGTGCTACGCATGGATGGTGTTAGATGAAAACCCACCGACTAATGAAATCCACCAAAAATTTTGAAACCTGACTAATCATATTTTTGCGCATACTGGATAACAAACGGTGGTTTTCGTTGGCTTTGCTCATTCCGTGAGTGATATCCCAAGCCCAACACAGCCCCGATCCCTTTTCCTTACCCGGTCTCCAAGCACTGATATTTGAATATTTCTATTCAACAAAGTTAAAGTTGAATTTTTTTTCTGGGAGAGGCAGAAAGTAAATCGCCGACAATGCCTGATAGGATTTTTTTAAATAATATAATAATATAAAATATATCAGCTTTATTACCAAAAACAAATGATAAAAGGAAACTGGAAGGGATAAAACATTACCCTGTAATACCAGCCCCTAGTAATTTTAAATAAGATTTACAATTTCTAGACCCACTGGGTTGCATCATCGCAAATGTCAGTGATTAAAAAAAAAGTACAGATTGAAGATCAATGGTCAAAACACTTTAAAAACATGGAAGATCAACTTTTCTGAGACCCAGTTTGAACTGACGAAGATTACGCGACATCACCAACTCAGATGCCAAGGAATTCCATGGTTGTACTGCACTGTTCGAGAAGAAGAACTTTGTACACGCACTTTTCATTTTAGCAACGGTAAGTTTCAATTGGTGTCCTCTGGTATATGCATTACCTCGGACAATGAAAAAGCTTTTCTGGTCGGCATCGACTGATCCGTGTAGAATAGAAAAAGTTAGGCATAGATCTGTGTGTAATCGTCTCAGTTCCAAAGAAGCAAACCCCCAAACGTTTTAACTGCTGTTTGTATGGAACGTTACAGAAACCGGGAAGAAATTTAGTAATCGTTCTTTGGACCAATTCAACTACTTTAATATCTTTCACTAAGTGTTGGACCAGACCTGACTGGCATATTCGACAATAGGTCAAACATAAACATTAAATCTCCTTACCAATTTATCGATATATCCACACACAAAACAGCTTGTAATCATGTGACTAATCCGCTTAGCCCTAAAGGCAATCTGACAGCAATGTTTTGAAAACTTCAGATCAGAGGTTAAGTAAATTCCAATATCTTTTATCTCGTGTGTGGACTCCATCTCCAGATTATCAAGAGTGTATGAAGAAATTCTGTGCATGTTTCCTAATGGGAAAGTTAGGCATTTTTAGCATTTATTGGAAGTTGCCACTGTGATGACCAACTATGTAGACAATTTAGGGTTAATTGAAGAGAGTGATGACCTTCTGAGGTTTTTACGTTCTTATAAAGCTTCACACCAGCCGAAAATTTTGGCAAGCTGGCTGTACAACTTTCAACCTGTAAATCAGAGACAAATAGCACAAATAATAGTGGACCGAAAACTGAGCCTTGTGGAACACCGCTGGTGACTGGTGTAATTTCTGAGATTCAGTCACCAATATATACTGCTTGCGATCTAGGACTCAACACTCCCATCAATGTTCACGTTATTTAGTTTCGTAATTAATTTTGAACGTACGACCGAGTCAAATGCCTTCGCGAAATCAATACAAAAAACGTGCACTGGAATACCTCTTTCAATGGATCGTGTCCAGTCATTTATGCTAATTAAGGGCTGTAATGTCGTTGAACGACCAGGTAGAAAACCATTCCCTGTTATTTGACACAAGGTTGTATTTGTATAGAGGATTCAAAATAGCGTCACGAATGACTCGCTCAAGAATCCTTCACGGAATATAAGTAAGAGAAATTGGACAATAGTTAGCAGGTTCAGCTGCATTGCCCTTTTTGAAAATAGGGGGAACCCTACCCATCTTCCAGTACTTTGGTAGCATGGACGAGGTGAATGAAGATTTCAGGATTAAGTACAATGGTTCACATAGCTCCGAAGCAAGGTTCCTGTAGAAATTTGCAGAAAAGCCATCCGGGCAAATTGCTGAACTACTTTTAAGGTTTCTTAATTTAATTTCAATACTCTGGGCTGTAAAAGCAGGAGACTTTTCGGTTTGTTTGAAAATAATGAATAATTTTCTAGTTCAGACTCCGATGGAGCAGGGATATTGTTATCAACTACAAATTTTTTTTTGACATGAATGGAAGGAACATTTCTAGAAATATGTGTTTGCGTTTCAAGTGCTTAAAAAAGGCGGTCATAGTTCCCTATTGAAATATTTTGTTTAGAATTTATCGCATTTGTTTTACACAAGGTCTTTAATTTTTTTTCGACAATATACAAACTCATGTTTGTATCAGTTTTGTTTAGCCGTTTCCAAAGCCTTCTTTTGTGTGCTCTCAGTTTTCTAATTTCCTTCGGTATTTTTAACGTTCCATTCTTATTTTTGAGAACATAATTATTCAGTTGATTTTGGACTAGATTGGAGAGTATGCAGTTAAATATATTTCATTGGCTATTCATAGTTTGTGATTTTAGTCTTCTGTACAGCCGTACCGGCTGAGAAGACTGCAACGACTTTGTCCGTCCGTCGGTCCGTCCGTCGCTTTTTTCAACTTCGCAACGGTACCAGATATTGACGACAATTGTTTACAACGTTAGATTCAGTGTGAGAAGTTAGTTAAATAACATGGCAAATTAAAACATCGTTACCTCCTTATAGCTAATAGACTTCTTCGACGTAACTAAATTAAATAATAACATTTCATCGTCGAATTAAAATCCTAAATTAAAATCCCCAATAAAACAAATGGATTTTAGCTTCGTTTAAATAGTAATAGTCTCGACGCATTGTTGCATGAATGAATAGGCTTACCGTCGAACCAAATTCTCCATTAGGGCACGTTTACGCAACGACTCGCTTTTGCATTCTCGCAGCTAGAAGCTAGAAATCACCTCAAAGTCCAACATGGCGGCGGTTTTATGTCTGCCGCCCCGCAACGAAAACAGCTAATAACGTGAGTTCAGAAGCGTTTGGGAAAATTGTTTCGTCATGAGAATTCTTTATATTATTGGCACGGATTATAAGACTGCAAGTATTTACTCAAACGATGTCGCATTTAGCTAATTCATTTAGCGTTGTTACCATGGCAATGTCACCTTTGCCATCGCGATTTGAGTTCTAGCTGCGAGAATGCAAAGGCGAGTCGTTGCGTGAACGCGCCCTTAGGCCTATCTTCTACTTACGAAATTAAAACTGCATTTTTAAAATTAGGCCTAACAAATGAAAATTAGGCCTCAAATCATGTTATCATGGCAACGTCAAGTTGCTACGAATCGCTGTTGCTTCATCAACAGCGGCTCTCTCGTGTCTTCCCTACTACCACTGATCTATATAGGCTACGTTGCGTGTTACGTTGTAACACTGTAACTGTGTGCCTGAAGGCGCACCGTGTTGCAAAAAATGAATAGGCTTACTATACAATCCATATCTCCGTTAGCTGCTACTTACGAAATTAAAACTGCTGGGTAAAATTAGGCCTAAAAGCTTACAATTACGCCTAAAATGTAATACAGGCCTAAAAGCTAACACATTTTTAACCGGTAATTGTGATGGCTACTGCTTTTAGATTAGTATAATAGAGATAGCTGTTGTAGTGCATGATATAGGAGGTGTGCGCCTCAACATTGGAAGTGGAGGAACTGTACAGAAGACCGGTGCGACTAGGCAGTCACTGTAGCCGCTTGTTTATAAGTATAAATTACATTGAATTGTTTTCAAATTTATCCGCAGAAAGTTAAAGTTTATTTTTTTTTAATAATTTATTTCTTCTTTATTTACTCCTTTACAAATTACTAAGAATTGAGAAAATTACGGTTTCATGATCACTCAACTTGAAGTGTGCTATGACATCATATAAAAAATTAACCGATCGTTACCTACCAGAAGAAGATCAAGAATGTTTTCACCTCTAGTTGGTTTTGTCACAACTGGTCCAACCTCAGGTCCATGGTACAGTCAAAAAAGATTTGTTGATTTAAGTCAGAGGCTGCCAATTTACTAAGACATCAAAATTACCCATAACCAAATTAGTATATAGAGTATTAGTGGCAGATATAAGAAAGGAGCACATTGAATTTAGCTGGTTTAAGTCTCTACCGTTTGGTAGAGGGGGCGGGGGGGGATTGAGGCTTAATGGCGTGTCGACAACTTGGTCATTAGCGTTTGGTAGATTAAATAATCCTAAAAACAAATAATAAATATCAGTAAACTATAATACTTTTGTGTGATGTAACCACTATATTAGGAATTTTCTTAATCGAGTGCAACTTAAGCATTTTCAGGAATAATGCTCAACATATTGCAGTTTTTTATACAAGCAATTAGAAATTGGTTTTCATGTTTGACAACTGACTGTAAACTGCCTTCTAGTTACCAGTTACCGATTTCTATAGATCAGCAAATATCGGAGCAGCAAAATATCGGTTTATTAAACCTAAGATAACACACTCGCATACCCAACAATCAAACGGGCAAATTAATTAGATGCACAAGGAAAAATTACCCTCTGATAATCTCTCCTTGTACTTCAGGCATTTATTGAAGGGCAAAATTATATGCTAATCAAATGTTGCATCAAGTTTTATTTTTTTATTTCCGACTGTAAACTTTGTGAAAAAATTGTGCCATTTTCTTAATTTCTAACCAATTTTTGTGTTTCAGTATGCCACTTTAATCGTCTCGATGATATACGTTCATTAGCATAAAAGCCAAGTCAACAGATTAAATCATTGAGCAGTTATTTAGTGAAAACTAATTAACAAATGGTTCCATAAAATGTATTTAAAAAATCTAGTCGATCTTTAGTTCCCGAGGCCCGAAAAAAACCATTTTAGTAGTAATGTTTGTAGTACATTTTGCTATAACTTTTAAACCATTCAAAACACGAACGAATTTTTTAAAAAAGTAATAATAAAATGAACTTAATTCACTGGCAACATAGGGCTGTACAAAGTAAAACATTTTGTTTCAGGCACGTGCGTACCGAGGGTACCTTTAATTGCAGATAAACCTTGGACTAAGTCAAAAACCTTGAATGTATGGCCGCCATCAAGAAGGAACTCTCACAGGCTGTTCACCAAACGCGGAATTGTTGAGTTTTATATTTAATGTCTGGCTGTTGCAGACATAGGGCCTTAGGGCTTCGGGCAGATGACCAGGAGTGGTTAACGCTCGTTAAACCCTTTAACCCTTTTTAATGGATTGATTGCTCGTCCGGTGTTTCCATACATAAAGATCAGTGCTTCTCTATAATTTGGAGGCACTGCAACACTTTCAAAATACTGATTTTTTTTGTACTCTTCTTGTACGAGATATTGCAGTAGTATTGAAGAAGAAAATTTGCTGAGGATGTGATGGGTGATCTGGTAAACTAGCTATTGGAAAATATTGCGTTTTAATGTGTGTAGTTAAGAGAAAAGCAGAATCAGGTCAATTTGATTTTTAATTTGTGCAACAATGTTGTAGCACCCTTATCGTTTAGCAGGCATAACTCGGTATAGGACAATACTTTTCGGTTAGTCGGTAATTCGTATTGCTTACCAATTAGCACACGTACACTGTTTTTGGAAGATCTGTAATCGACACGGACCTCGTAGTTAAAAAAAAAACTGAGTTGCCGGAGTGGCTCAGTTTTGTTTTAGGACTAGCAACCTCAACGGTCTTGAAGAGTATGCTCCTAAAGTTTTAATAGTTTCAAATTAATGTTATGCAACTTATCACCAGTTAACAAAATTCACAAATGTGAATGCATGGATGTACATTCCTGTGATTAGGCTGGGTGTTTAGTTTCATGGGTTCACTGTGACTGTGGTTATGGATAGACATTACACAGTTTCCATCAGAAGACACAAGAACACCCTATAATATTAGGAATTTTTTAGAATGCCATACCAACATTTTCTTTAAAACTAAACCTCTGTATCATCAGAAAGTGATAAAAGATAGGCTACTATAAAACATTGTTCATCTTACGTTTTCAATGAGAATATTAGTATAGGAACAGTTTCGTTTGTACAGCACGTTTTGGTTGACGGATTTTTAAAATTCAGAAAAAAGCTATTAAAATATGCACAACTTTTGTTTTCCAACTTTGGTTTTTCACTAAGTTAATGATTTTCTTGCCCCGAAGGCAGACATTTGCTTTTTTTGTGTGTGACAATTTCGGAACAGGAGACTTTGATTTTCTTCTGCTTCTTCCATGTTACCTTTCATGACTTATGCAGGTTACCGTAATTACGTCATTTGTTTTGTTGATTTAGTTGTTTTATTTCTCTTTCTTCTTTACGAAAGTTTCTTCGACCATTACACTATTTAAAGCCAATTAATACTCTTACGAATAAAGTGGGTCAATTTTGAACCTTCATTCAAAGAGGAAACCTTCAGTTGTAGCAGGGACCAAGAATATATCCTTACTATATCTAATCGTCGCCAATGTCTATATACAACGTCTGACGTCAACACCAACTCCAACGCCAACGTCTTTATATAGACGTTGGCGACGATCTAATTTGAATGGACATGACTCTCACTATTCTAGGATATCACACGGATAAACAGCTTTTGCAATTTTGTCGTAGGTTTTAATGAATTTAGCAAAATTTAGCACTTCACTCGTGCAACGATTAACCATGCTTCTGCCCTTTTAAGTGCAACAGCTTTTCGCGAGTTGGAAGCAGTGAAACAGATGGTATCATCAAGCACAGGACGACTGGGAATAAATGAGTGTTTCGCCTCCGGAATCAACGCATGTTCACGCGCATGCCAGAACATTGCTTTGGCATAAAGAGATTCTGGTAATGTTGTATCAACTGGCCTCGTGCTGGGGAATGAAGCCCACAGTTTCTTTCCCAGACAACCTTGTGACAAGGAGTGGAATATTAAACAAGACTTCCACTTCCTAAGGACGTGTATCCATTTATTAGCTCCTGGTTTGACGTAATATTGTGTAAATTGAATCCCATAGGAAGGACAGTGTGGAAGGCAGCACCTTTAAAGGTTAATAGGGTAATGGACTGTACTAATAACCAGACAATAGTGATGACTGACTGTTAAACTGAGCTCCAGTAGCTGCAGATTTTTGCTATAAACACGGTCCTTGACACCACTGATAAATATGGTCCTAGAAACACCGATTCTCTTCAGATCCCCGTAGTTGAGCAGAATTGGGCCCGATTGATAAGTGGGTGGGTGACTGACTGGCAATCTGTGTACTGCAGACATAGGGCAGATGACCAGGAGTGGTTAACGATCGCTACAATACCCTTTGAACCCTTTCATTAGTTTTTTAGTAAACGTAAGTTGCTTCAAAAAGCAGTCTTAAAGAAATAAATTCTTCCCTAGCAGTGGATGAGCTGAGACTGGAGAGGAATTACCGAGGTAAATTTCTCCACAACATGAATGACCGCGATACATCGGACGAACTCATTTAATGACTCACACAAAAATTCCGTGTGCTTTCGTGTTTAACCCTTTACAGTCTGGCGCCCCTTTAAATGGACGGATACTGAACGGCCAAAAACTAAGTCTCAACGCGCAACGCGAGCTTTGTGAGGGATCCCCGGGGACCCCGAGTAAAGCTAGCAGCAACAGCCCCGTGGTCAGCGTCCTCGTCTGCAAACCAAGTGAATGCCGGATCGAATCCCGCAACCGACCCAACTTTATGGGACTTAAAAAAAAAATATCCAGTTTGGCATGGGCATTAAAGGGTTAAAGCATTAAAAAAAATTCGTTAGGGACCACTTGGGTCCCGAGGCCACTGATGTCAGTGCACGTATAAATAAATATTCCTAGAAATAAACTTGGTGAATAAAGTGAGTCCTGAAGATTGCACTTAATCGGCTGAGCGACAGATGCTACAATGCGTGAATGTTCCGTTCCGTTGTTAAATTTAATTCAGAATATTTTTTTTTCATCGTAACCACTTCAGCTATACGATTTCTGCCCAGTGCTCCATTTACAACGATTTATGTATTGCGCTCGATGCCACTAAACTTGTGGATCGCTAGTTTACCTTTACTACCGCTACTAAAAATGGTTTTATTTTGCCAACTATGGACGATTTTTCCGAGCTAGTGTAGACTACAAAAGGCGAAAACTGTTTTCTTGGCTAATTTGGTTTTAGTTGACCTTTCCGCAATAGCTAGACTATTCATGGAGGTTATGAGCTGATAGGTCTACTTGCAGATAAAACGGCAAGGTCAGTTTTGCCTACTACGGAAAAATCAGCAATTTTGGTGGCGAAGCGATAACCGTATCTTCCGCCTCCCCCAACTCCATTCCTGTAGCCCTGTCACGGGAACCCGAACCACTGCACTGTAACCCGGACCACTGCACTGTGACTGGGGTTGGCGCTAATGACAAAGCTGTCGATGCGCCATTAAGCCTCAATCCCCCCCCCCCCCTCCCTACCAGAAAACCTGTGTTACCTCCAGCACCAAAAACGAAAAAAATATGCATGGTGGCAAGAGGGTTTAGAGTGTGTTGGAAAGGTCCAGAGGGGGACTGAATCATTGGTCTCCTCCCACCGTACAAACAGAGGGGGGGGGGGGGGGAACGAGGCGCAACATAAATTTTAAGTGTAGCGCTCCATGCATGAGAGTGGCCCAATCGTCGACACTTCCCACCTAGCTTCTGACCGTACCAGTCCACCCCTGTAGCATACCCTCAAATGCGAGTGCATCAACACATTTTTGTTTGTGGTGGTGGCCAATTTCAATACTCTTCAACCCAGACTTGTATGAAATAAGTAATTTTGGTACCATGAAATGAAACTGCGCCGAAGGTTATGTTTTTTTTTTTTTCAAGTATCTGGCACAAACACAACCTTCAAAATAAAAATAAATCTATAATTCGTTAATAAAAAAGGAAAAACATTTTTGGTAACGAATGGTGTACTAACTGGTATGCACTCCGAGAATTTTTGGTAACGAATGGTGTACTAATTAGTATGTACTCCGAGAATTCTTCCATAAAATGTGTAAAAAAAATGTCACCTATTCTTGAGTTCTATGTCCGAAAAACATTTTTTATTGTTGCTTGGCCTGGTTTATTTTAAATATTTTATAACTTTTGAACTTTGTGAAATATAATAACACATTGATTGTTCTGTTTTTTTTTATGGGGAGGAGGTTCACATCTTTCAGGTGTGTGCCTCCTCCCCAATCACCTTTTTCAAGTGTGAACCTCCTCCCCCAATCACCTCTTTCAGTTGTGGACCTCCTCCCCGAATTACCTCTTTCAGGTGTGGACCTCTTCCCCCAATCACCTCTTTCAGGTGTGGACCTCCTCCCCCAATCACCTCTTTCAGGTGTGGACCTCCTCCCCCAATCACCTCTTTCAGGTGTGTGGACCTCCTTCCCGAATCACCTCTATCAGGTGTGGACCACCTCCCCCAATCACCTCT
>JAHWFP010089084.1:0-11538 GCA_023313725.1 Lithobius niger
AAAAAAAAAACAATTTAGTCCTGACGCCGTCACTAATAACAGAAGTGCATAAGGCCGGACAATACAGAGTTTAGTAACGCAGTAAGTTATTCTTCCATGGTTTAGCATCCCCGCACCGTTTTTTTTTTCAGCCTTCGCAACAAGAAAAAAAAATTGTTACAAAAAGATAAATAAATAAATAAATAAATAAATGTGTCCTCTCGTTAAAGTTGTCGTTCAGGCCTGATTAAAAAATGTAGTCGTCATGTGGTCAGCTGTACCACCAGATAAACCTGTAGGTGGGAAAAAACAACACTAAAAGCAAAACCATTATTTCACTAAACAACTATCACTGGCATTTCTGGATTAGGCTGGCTTGCTCCAAGGGAAGGGGGGGAGGGGGTAAAGGGTTTTTTTCAAGGTGGGGAGAGTCACGACAAACTTATAGCTTTACAATTGTTCAGCTTGAACCCTCCCCCCCCCCCCCGACCTTTAAAAAAAAATGTATTTGTTCAGGGCCGAAGGTAGCAGTTTGGCTTGGGCGGCATTTGCTGTACCACTTTTTGGCAGTTTTAAAATACGATAAAACCAAACACACAAAATCCAGCTGTGTCGTCAACCCTTTCAAGGGGCTCTTATCTGTAACATCATGGGTAGATAGGTTTGAAACCTATCTACCCATGGTGACATGCGTATGCGATGTGGCATGCAAACTTTCCCAGTTTCCGGCCGATCTTTGATGAACAGCGTCTATCCCACTAGCTCTTTCCCCCACCCTACGAAGGACAATGAGCTTGACCTAGAGAAGGAGTTTTTGGGGAAGAGAAGTAAAAGAAACGCTTCTAAACACGGCGCTATCCCTCCAAAACAAGCTTCAGCAAGTGGTCAAAACCAAACGTTGAAGAAAGTCCAACACAGTAGCCCACCGATTGTAAATTTCTGAAAAGTAAAATTTTCTAATAACAGAACACTAATAACAGAATAGGAAACATCGCCTACATACATAATAAGAGGTAGCTTCGTTACTGTAAATCAATAGGTTACCTGGTGCTGTGAGTACGTACCTGCGAATTTGGTTTCCAGCTTTTTTTGTTCCTTACAGTAGGTATAGATTCCGCTTGAGTCGGCATAGGACTGCAATGCACACACGAACACCAATTCGCATGTCCAACCCTGTCATTGATATCATCCTCCGAACTAGAGCTGCTGATATCTTCTTGTTCAACTGTGGCACCATCTGCTCGGTTTGGCTCAAACAGAAATCCTTCGATTGCCG
Source organism: Lithobius niger (assembly GCA_023313725.1). NCBI lineage: Eukaryota > Metazoa > Arthropoda > Chilopoda > Lithobiomorpha > Lithobiidae > Lithobius > Lithobius niger. Next base: position 1,256 of record JAHWFP010089084.1, read on the forward strand.
ACATTGTACGCGGTTGTTAATACTTCTGACAGAAATTCCAATGGCGGCAGGACAAACCGAAAGTGAACGTGAACGCGGTCTCTCGCTTCCGTCTGCAGGGTCGTGGCGCATGCACTCTGAGTGAGTTGTTCGCCCTACTTCCGTAAGTTAGGCAATATACGCGTCCGTCTGTTGCCAACAACTGGATTTAAAATGTAATAAAAATGGCGCTGCTCTTCGAATCAAAAGAAACAGCATTTAGAAAATTGATATTTGGATATACTAAACCTACGTTTGCCGTTTTTTGTGTGTCTAATGTCAGTGTACGATGCTCTAGGGGCTTATTTGGTAAGTATAAACCACTGGAATTCCCCTTTAAGTAAACACCATCAACCAGAAAAGGAGGTAGGGTACGAGCCGATTGCGTTTTAGTTTTGTAGAGACGAAACAAGCTAGGCAGACTACCATCCCTAATGGCAGCAACATCCTTTTGGTTTCGCCAATCATTAATTGCAACTGCATAAGCAGTTTGCCTCTGTGAATATGCAAGTTTGGTTGAAGCGGAAGGAAACTTTTTGTAGGTCCTCCATGCTGTAAGTTTTGACCGATCTGTACACACCGAAGCTGTAAACGCCGCTTTGTCTGCAAACAAGACGGTTAACATCTACTCCTGTTTGACGTTGTTGAACTGCGTTTTGTTTATCGCCTGTACGATCTCAAACAATAATATCATGAGACGCACCATTAAAACATTGGAAGCGGTAATTGTTGTTCTAACGGAACTGAAAACGTATGGCATTTCCCCAAGCCGCTCATATTGCTCATACTGATTACATATGGGATGCACGAAAGGGGTTGAAGAAAATAATTATACTCTAGTGAATTCTTCATCGACTCTTCACGACGTGATGATTTTATTGGGCGAAGCTGCTAAAGACTTATGTTTTGGTTAATGATTTGTGAGTATCCATTACAGATATGCGGCTTGCCTGCGGTACAGCGGGCCTCCTATTGGTTACAGCTGTAGGCGTAGCGCCAAGGGCTCGCTTCAAATATGAAATTTTCCAATGCGATAAAAGCAACGCTGGGAACCGGACTTCGGCCTGGCGCTTGACGCGTTGCCTAGCAACGAGTGACGTTGCGGCATGAAGCCAAGCTCATAACGCTCCTAAAGTTTCGGTAAGTATCCGCCTTTTAGAGAAGAAACAAAACAAGGGCGAGCAATTTAAGAGCTATAATCAAGTACTGGTTGAAGGTAAACTTTGTAGAGCATAGAGAATAAAGAAGGTTTTACTTTGGAGAAACACGTCTTACAAGAAAATACTGCAATTTTGACCTAAAAAAAAGTGCAGTTCTAAAAGTGCAATTTTATGGCACACATACTGGAGTTCTTATTGGAAAATAATAAATAAATAATAAATAAATCATTCTGCACCCAGTAGGGGCAAGGAGGATGGAAGGGTTAAATACGTTACCACTAACACCGGTCCTAGTACGAAGTTAATGGCTGCATCACAGATATGGACATTTAAGGTAGGTGGACAAATCGGTTTTATTTAGCAATCCACGAAACGCACCCAGTGTACTAGCCGAAACAACAGCCTCGGGGAGGGAGTTCCAGGGCGTCACCACCCGATTTGCAAAAAAGTACTTGCGACAGTGTATGTTACATTTAGTGCTTCTGAGGTTTAAAAGAATGATCCCGGGTAAAATTAAATTCACTGCGGTCGATGAAAGGCAGGTCCAATGGCATCAGACCGTGAACGATCTTAAATGTAAGAATCAGGTCCGCCTTCAGGCGCCTCAGCTATGGGTGGTTCCAAGCCGAGCAGCCGTAAGCGGCAGCCAGCAAAAGTTTGCCCAGCCTGCGCATAGACCGTGTAAAAGAACGCTGGACAGATTCCAACCTGTCGATATGTCCTGAAGGAGATGTGGTGACCACATAGGACACACATACTCTAAAATTGGTCGCACGTAAACTTTGAAGGCCCATGCCATGGTTTGACGGTTAGAAGAATGAAAGCAAGTCTACGAAATGCAGCTTTAACTATGTTTCCACAATGGATGGACGATTTTAAATCGTGATTAAAAAGGATACCTTGGTCGCGAATCTGAATATCAGAGTTAAATTGGGAACTACCCAGGTAGTATTGATGCATTAAATTTTGCCTTCCGATTGTTGCGAGTTTAATTTCGGATTTCAACGCTGAAATTGTACCACCCCAGCAAGGTTACGCCGATGACGTCATTTGTGAAAGCTGCCAAGCTCAAGATCCACATGACGTCAAATTGTAATGACCCATTGTCACTACAAAATAATTAATATTCATTGTAATTCATTGTTCATGATGTTGTTTTATTAATTGTTGTAATAGTGTCTGACGGTGAATTGTCTGTACGTAATGTTTGATATCAATTGTAACGGCTCGAGCTCGCTTGGTCTTCTGCCGGGTGCTCCCAACAATTAGGTATTAACCTCAAATTCATTCCGCCACCAACTCTCCAACTCCCCGCATCGAAAGGTAATTTTTAGCCATTTTTATTAGAAATTTACCCTTTTTGAACCGTTTCCCCAAACTTAACTTCAAACCGGACCAACCCTGTTACAAGTTTAGCACTGCAATCCAGTAGCTATTTTGCCTTCCTGTGAAAACTTAAATTAACCCGAAATTTACCAATCCATCTCGTCCCAAGTAAGCCTCATGCCGTTTGGTGTTCCTTCCATTTTAGGCCCTAAGTCAGGGTTAGTGTTGCCCTTGAATGTCAGGCAAGCCAGAGCATACTATCGCTCATGTTTTACCATTAAAGCATAACCAAATCTGAACCACGATTACTAGCCATATTCCACCAATTTAGGTTAATTTGGAATTCCCGCAACCCCTTGATAAGTACCACGACACATTTTCAGGCAAGTCCCTTAACTGTGGGGGTTGGCACTTGGGGAGCTGTCACACGTACTAAAAACCCCTACAGTTAATTTGGTGCATCTGCCGGGAATCACCGTCTTCTTGACGACGCCGTTGTCACGTTAGGCTTCGGCAACAATAACCCTGTCTGCATCCAATAATAACGGTTGCTCAACAATTGATGTCTTATTTTATTTTGTAACATTGTAACGATTGCCAGTCGGTATTATTTTCCACCAAATCAGTCTTCTTGAATCAACTACCAACAATTTTTTGGTAAAAAAAAAACCTAACCATCACGCACCTGTTACCCATGGCCAATTACCTTTGTACCAATGCGGCATTTCAGCCATTTTTCACTGTTCGTACTTTGGCGGCAGTTTCGTAAGAGGAAATCGTATGGAGAAAATAATCCTTTGAAAATAGTACCCAATTAAACAAAATTCTCAACACGCTTGGGTAGTAAATTTAAATTGAAAACGTCACGGTTGAAACATGAATTTTTTTTAACTGTTTTGTACGGTGACCTTGATGTATTGAGATGCTTAAAATCTCACCTAAACATTTTACTAAATAAAATCAAGGTCGACCATTTAAAATCGTTTAATTTCCCAACCTATCACAAAAGCGCAGTTGGACCTTACGCCTAGGTAATTTTTATTTTATTTTTAGGTGGAACTGGTGCACCTGGGCTTCTAATTATATTAATGTAATATGCTATGTAAGATTATTTATGAATTGACACCAACATTGTTATTGTTCATTAGGTGTTTTTTATAACTGTAATACTCAGTTATATTTTAATTTTTGCGCGTTACACCTCATATTCAGTTATTTACTTAAAATGGTTCTTGGTGTCGAGTCTTATTGATGTATGTTTCTTTTCATGCCGAATTTACAACTCGGTAGATGGAACCGTCGAAATTTCTTTTTTTCGGCCGGGGGATTATGTTGCGAGTTTAATTTCAGATGTCAATGTTGAAATTGTACCACCCCAGGAAGGTTACGCCGATGACGTCATTTGTGAAAGCTGCCAAGCTCAAGATCCACATGACGTCAAATTGTAATGACCCATTGTCATTTCAAAATAATTAATATTCATTGTTAGTTGACATGATGTTGTTATATTAATTGTTGTAACAATGTTTGGCGGTGAATTGTCTGTACTTAATGTTTGACGTCAATTGTAACGGCTCGAGCTTGCTTGGTCTTCTGCCAGGTGCTCCCATCAATTAGGTATTAACCTTAAATTCATTCCGCCACCAACTCTCCAACTCCCCGCATCGAAAGGTAATTTTTGACCATTTTAATTAGAGATTTTCCCTTTTTGTCCCGTTTCCCCAAACTTAACTTCAAACTGGACCAACCCTGTTGCAAATTTAGCACTGCAACCCTGTGGCTATTTTGCCTTCCTGTGAAAACTTAAATTAACCCGAAATTTACCAATCTATCTCGTCCCAAGTAGGCCTCATGCCGTTTGGTGTTCCATTTTAGGCCCTGAGTCAGGGTTAGTGTTGCCCTTGAATGTCAGGCGAGCCGGAGCATACTATCGCTCATGTTTTACCATTAAAGCATAACCAAATCTGAACCACGATTACTAGCCATATTCCACCAATTTAGGTTAATTTGGAATTCCCGCAACCCCTTGATAAGTACCACGACACCTTTTCGAGCAAGTCCCTTAACGGTGGGGGTTGGCACTTGGGGAGCTGTCACACGTACTAAAAACCCCTACACGATGTGGAACGCACAACATTTCTTATCAGCCAGCGGTAGCTGCCAACATTCAGACCACTCAACAGTAACTGTAGCAATTAACAACTGCAGTTTCTGTTCCATAAAATTACATTGTCTAACTGTACTTTCCAAAAACTGCAATTCTACATAAAAACTGCATATTATGAAACTGCAGTAAAAAAAAACACTACAGTTCACGGAACGACAGTTATTATGAAATGGAACTTATCTTCATGCAACAATCCATTCCCTATTAGTTTGACTCACATGATAATTAACTTATAAATATATTACCTACGACACTCGCCTTATTTATGCTAGGTCTTTAGTCTTTATGGTACACTACTGACATGATTGATGTGTACCAATCTAACTTATACACTCACTTCTTACAGTGAAGTGTGGTTTCAGGATTTGTATTTTAATTATTATCGCTAAAATAAAGCAATGCTGATCTTCACTTTAAACAATCAATTGGCCCCTTCTGTTTAAACTTTTAGAACTCCATTATAAATAATTGAAACTTCATCATAATTTAGGAAGTGTTAAAAACTTTAAATTTAACAGAATTTCCAACTGCTAGTAAACTGCAGTTTTACACAGAACTGTAGTTCCAATACAGAGACAACTGGGTCTTAAAATTACTTTTAAATATTTATTTTTATTTTAATAAGTACAATTTTTTGACTTATTTAATTAATTGATTTCTTTAGGTAAAGGAAGACAAATGGTCACTTCAATTACATTCTTCCATGCTCACGATGTTGCTGGCGGAAATAAATGAGGCTCAAGCTGTCCCTTCCAGAAGCATGCTGTCCTGAACAGCTTTCCTTCAATGCTTTCCCGCCTCCCAGACGCACGGTGCCGTTGCTTGCTCAAAAGTAGTACTCATAGCCTTGGTAGTAGTCTTGATTTATACGATATAGATAGACTATTACTAAGTTTTTACGACAATTATTACTAATTTATTTTCAACTGTTTACGTTTTATTTAAGCACCGCATTTAAAAGTTTGCGTACTGCAGCTGCTTCTATCGTCATGTTTCGAATATTAGCGGCAGTTAGGCCTGACATGCTTGAGCGGAAAGCTGATGCTGGCTAATCGTTTGCCACCATGGTAACCAAAGATTAAATGGGTGTTGCTGGGAAGCCGAGTAATGCCTCACGTAACTATCAGGTACGTCGTATTTCCTTAGAGATTGGTTTAGGCCTATTAAATGTAATTCTGTCATACTTGCTTTATGTGGCGAAGACCATGAAACCGGACGATTCAATCGTAAAAACAACATGGAGGGATAAATCTGACAGTTTTATCTGATAATGTAGGGCAGACGATCATCTAGGTTATGACCATACTTTCTTCGTTTTCATTGTTTAGTAGGCGCACAATAAATTCCGTAAAAAAAAAGGGGGTCAAAGGGTTTTAGCGAGCGTTAACCGCACCCAGTCATCTGCCCGACGAAGCCCTAAGGCCCTATGTCTGCAACACCCGGAATGGATTCTCAGGAGGTCACCCACCCAAGTACCAATCGGGGGCAATGCTGCTTAACTTCGGTGATCTGACGAGAACCGGTGTTTCCAACACTGCAAGGCCACAAGACCGATAAATTGCGTATCACACCTGTTACAACAATGATTTTTCTTATAAACTAGCACGAGTCCCTCTTATCAGAAAAAAGCATTGTTTAAAATAAACAAATCATTCAATGAGGGTCAAGACCTGGTATTAAACTAAATTAAAAATCGTTCAGTCAATGAAGGAGCTGCTTGTACAAACCAAACTATCTATCCATAAACCAAAACCCATTTTCTTCAGTCTGCGTCGTTCAGCTGGCGTTTGCTGATTGACATTGTTGCATAATAACAATGTTTAAAACAATGTAAAATATTCAATTTGGTCGTTTAGCGGTCCTTAACCCCTGATCCATTTAACCAATTAGAAGAAATAAATAGACATGAATCGCAGTAAATAATATTAAGGAAAATTGGAAATTAGCCAACAGCAAAAATTACACACTAGAAAAAATGTAGATCAGTAAGCCATCTTTATGCACTTACGTTTCGTCGGAGTGGCATGACCCGGATTCGGATACCCAGTTCGCTCCCAGATCACTTGCATAGCGCCTTAATCGCTATGGCCACGTCCTCCACTGGCTCATCTCCAGACCAATACTTGTAAAATGAGCTAAGAACCAGCGTAATTCACCGCATGGAAGAATTTTATTTTCGTGAAACAAAAATGACGAATGGGGAAACAGTAGTAGCCAGTAATTAGGCAAATATGAACGTTATTCTCCTCAGTTTTACAACAAGAAAACGGTAAGCTGTCACTAACAGATTTATGTTGTAAGGAGACCAAAGTCCCTCGATCAAACAAGTTTCAGCCTATTTGTCTGAAAACAGCCAAACCACTTAGCTGTAAAGGCACAAAGTGTCTAATGGTCGCCAGGCTCATATACAGGGTGATCCAACTAAAGTGTTACGAGCCAATATCCTGTGAATGACTATTGAGAGAAAAATAATGATAGAAATGCAGTGATGGGTGTGATGAGGGACGTTTACACGAGAAAAAAGGAATGACCGTGAATTAATATTTCAAGGTCATCCTCGTGCTCTTTTCCAAACGAGATACGATACGGCAAAAAAGTCAATTAGAAAGTTGGACGCAAGGACATAATATGACAAAAAAAAAAAACAGATTCAAAATCGGATATTAAATAATAATAGTTACGATGATGTTGAAAGGATAACTCTGAACATGCTGGCTGCACTGTAGTGAAGCCAACTGCCGAGAAGTTGACTTCACTTCAGCGCAGCCAGTATGTTCAGAGTTAGCTTTTAAACATCATCATAACTATTTTGTTCATTATCCGATTTTTAGTCTGTTTTTTTGTTGTTGGTCATATTGTGTCCTTGCGTCCAATTTTCTAATTGACTTTTTGCCGTATCGTATCTTGTTTGGAAGATAGCACTAGGATGACCCATCACTGTATTTCTGTCATTATTATTCTCTCATTAGCCATTCTCAGGATATCGGCTCGTAACACTTTAGTTGGATCACCCTATATATTATCTGGATAGGTGTTATAGTTTATCATCTTGGCGGGTGACACACTAGCGTGTTTCTTGATACGTTCGTATACCAGAGTGCGTTGCTTCCCACTGGTGCTTGTCTCAGCCAATTCTCAGCGCCGCCAGATGGCGATCGGGTTAGCTGAAAGAGAAGAATGGCTGCTGTTTTTCACGTGCTATTAGTACGAGTGTAATCTCAAATTCTCGAGGCTAATATGTTTTGGTATTTCTTGCCCAAAGGTTATTACTGAAAAGCAACTGCAGAATAACGTAGAAAACGCCAGATAATCAATATTTATTTTCAAAATTGGAACACAGGGGCTTGTCACAAACTACGCGTAGGCCAGCGGGACGGAAAAAAAATGCTATCCAGACACAAACGTTATTTTAAGCTTTGTTTCGCTGTTATCTCCAACCAATCCGCAGTTTTTTTCCGTCTTGTTTGTTTAGCATTTTTGTTTGCTTCTGATAATTCACGGTGCGTAAATGTTTTTGAGCGCACCTAGTAGCTGCATTTTTTGTTGCTATTGTTATTTGGCAATTTGATTTGGCTAATTACACGGGCTGTTTTTACCTTTGGAGGATAATTTTTTAGAATTTTCCCCAAACAAAACAATGCCAAGTTTCGTGGTGATTTTTAAAAAAAAATTCCAGGCTTTTTATTTGTTTTAGAACAACACCATTACACTGGGGGCAAAGTTCTTTTTTTTTTTACAAAAAAAATAGGAATTGAGTACGAAAAATATCTCCCCCAAAAGTAGGAACTATATTCTTGTTTGGCTGTTTGATTGAAATGTAAGATATCATCAATAACGAGCAGATGTTCAGTACCGATACCGACTTTAAATGCAAGTGACAACATTAATAAATTTAAAAATAAAACTAAATCAATGTAGGCAAACCACGAGATCGTGTGAGCAGCTTCCATCTGCGTTTAAACTTAGTTTTACTTGAAACTGTCCGGTGAAATTTATTAAAACCAACTCACAATCTGCCCGGCGAAATGTTAGCCATGACAACTTACCTAATCTAGAACTTTGTAAGGAGGACTTTCTATAAATTTGTTGATGTGACTCAACTGTCACATCAGAATTTGCCTAGAGGAACTTGACACTAGAGCGACCAAAATGTAGATCTTTGTACATTATAATGGCCTGAACAGTACAGAATTTAGATCAATAAAGCTTAATTTTATTTTTTTAAATCAAATGTAAATGGGTAGAACACAAAATAGGTAGTTTTAAGTTTTGTAATGCAATTTTTCTTAAAAAGTATACGAATAGTAATAACTAAAAAAATGTAGGAACACTTGACCCATGCGTGTATTCATGAAAATTACCCCCCCCCCCCTACACACACTTTCTGGTTACATTTTGTGAACGTGATATGCCAAAGTGCTTGTGTGGAATGCCATCCTTAATGTCGTTAGGAAAATTCACAGTCAGTTTGTCTTTCTAGTCCTGTCCCTGGCCTATACCCCCGTAGGAATTTTTGAGTGGACGGATGAAACCCGTTACAGTGGTCAGGCACATTATAGTAGATTTCAAAAAAACAGAGGTAGACATCTGAGAAACTTCATCCGAATTTTCCAGCCGCCATTTTCCAATATGGCCGTTTTTTTGATGAAATTCAACACACCGTTATGCTTTCAACTGTATTATATGATTCCAAAAGAGTTGTATCGGCTTCTAGATGATTAAAACACGTTTGTAATTAAGCCACCTTTACGATGCTAATAAACGTATGTAAATAGTCAGCCGGAAGTGATTTAGAAAAATAAGGTGTATGCAAATCAATACAAAAACGTAGAGACCACAACAATTGTTTTTTATACTTATTCTAAAAAAAATTGAAAACACTTACCAGAGGTTAGCAGTAAGCACTTTTCTAAACAATTAAACAATATGGAAAGAATAGCTTCCCACCTTTCAGAAAATCCTAAGCATGTCCATTTTGGGCTATTAGAGGGGTCCCAAGAGCACTTCGAATTCGAAAATCACCTTAGCAACTGCGGCATTACCTTTCACCATTACGTGGGTGTAGGATGGTCCCTATCTAAGTTTAACGAGTTCGGTTAGAATTGATGGAAAGCATACATCCCCAGCTTTCAGAAAATCGAATTCGAAAATCACGATACCCTATCGCCACATACCATTACTTCTACACCTTTAAATGGGCTTAGGACTTTTTGTATCTAGGTCAGACTTTTCCGGATGGGGTTGATGGAAATAATAAATCCCCACTTTTCAGAAAATACTAATCATGTCCATTTCGGGCTTTTAGAGGGTTCGCAAGAGCACAACGAATTCGAAAATCACCATATACTTTTGCCTCTATGCCATTACATCTTCACCTTTAAACGGGCTTAAGATGTTCCGCATCTAAGTTAGACGATTTCGGTTAGGATTGGTGGAAAGAATAGATCCATAGCTTTAAGGAAATCGTAAGCATGTCCATTGGCTGTAAGAGGGATTGCAAGAGCACTCTGAATTCGAAAATAACTTACGCTTTTGCCGCTATACCATTACTTCTTCACCTCTTAACGGGCTTAGGACGTTCCGCATCTAAGTTAGACGAATTAGGTTAGGAT
>JAHWFP010089085.1:0-13483 GCA_023313725.1 Lithobius niger
TCTGTAATGTGTGGTGCAGTGGCATCCCGGACCACTGCACTGTGACTGAGGGGGTTAGTGCTAATGACCTAGCTGTCGACAGCCATACAAGTCATACAGTCATGCAAGTTACAGCTGGACCTGCCTAACTTCAGTAACTGACTATTATAAGTCTTAGGGATAATAAGGGGGGTATCAAGGGATACCGAGAAGTTTTGTGTGGCCCAATCTAAATTTTTTACATCTGTGATAAATCCCCGTCCCCAGTCCCCGCCAGGACTGCCGGCCAGGGTAGCGTGAGAGGCTACCATGCTCCTTCAGCGGCTATGGGAACTATTCAGGCCAATTCTGGACAATCTTTCGGCCCCTACGATGATCGGAGGTTTCCCGGATCGAATCCCCGGATTGGCACCTCCCTTTACCAGATATTTCGTCTTCTCTAAAAGTCTGGTAATGTTCAAAATTGAGCCGGTTCAGCCATACAATCATTAAGTTGCTTCGGCTGACTTAAGGCTCAAAGAAATTAATTAAAAAAAAAAAAAGAAATTATACATGACACTTTGTAGTTACTGGTCAAAGAGGGGCCTCTGTGTCACCACTATAGTAATCCGTTCACCGCGCTTGTATTACGGCAGGCTAAGGTGCGTTTGCCATAATCCCGTTTGGCGACCGATTTTATGGCAATCGTACCAGCCCGTGAGTGTTTCCCGTTTGCTCGAAATTATGCACTTCCCGGCTTCTGCTAGATTTCCCGTTTGCTATAATTACTCGTTTGCCATAATTCCCGTTTGCCATACTGACGGATTTCACGTCATCGTCCTAAAACCCAGTTTCAAGAAAAAAATGTTCCTAGACATCCAACACTGGTATGGATTATTCACTCTTGGTGCCGAATTTCTGCACCATCTGTTGACAAAACTAGTTACTGTTTGTCATTCCAATTGAAATGCAGAGTTGCGTTATTTGAACACATTAAAACTTTTCTTTTGTTTTTAATTCTATGTTAACTTAAAATTTTTTGTAACTTTAAAAAAAAAACCTTTTTCCTAAAGTGGTTTAAACAATACAAATAGTGTAATCCTGATGCAAACGGCGGGCGGGGGAAGGAGGGGCGGAGCTGTGAGTGAAAGTACACGCGTGGGTTTGCACTTAAAGGACAATTTTGTCCTTCCCCCTCCCTAAAAATTGTTAAAATTAAACTTTCACAACATATGGGCAACTTTCCTGAATCCAAAGTTCAATCCGGGGTTCGAAAATGTTAGTCTATGTTTCGAAATATTTGAAAATTCAGAAAATTGTCCAAATTTCGTTCAGGACATCATGTTGCCCCATGTATAAATAGTTTCATGTGTGGTGTCATGACTACACTATGTTTGTTTTTAAACCACCTTAAGAAAAAGGTTTTAATAAAAAAATTAAGAACAAATTCAAATTAACATCGAATTAGAAAAAAGTAAAGTTTAATGTGTCCAAATAATACAGCTCTGCATGTCAATTTGAATGGCAAACAGTAACTATGGGGTTTGTCAACAGATGGCGCAAAATCTTGCCACAGGAGTGAATAATCCATACGTAGTTTTGTATGCTGAGAATATTCGTTCCCAGTTCAATTAAAAATGAGACTTGATATTGGTTTTATGGCAAACGAGCACGTATGACAAACGGGATTATGGCGAACGCGATTACGGCAAAGGGGATTATATGGCAAACGGGAGGTCGCCTTACGGCAAATTTATGCAATGACTCGTAAATTAACGCAACGACACATAAATTTTCCTTTGAAATTTGTTATTAGTTCACACGCAAGACCAGGTCAGACAAAATTGTGGCAAAAACGGATGTCGGACACATAGGCACCGGACAATTAGGTACCGGACACATAGGCACCCAAATTTAGGCACCGGACAAATAGGCACGCGGACAAATAGGCACGCGGACACATAGGCACCAGGACAAATACGAACCGGACAAATAGGCAGCCAATGAAAAAAATAGGACAAATAGGCACCAATTTTTCTTTTTATAATTTGGGATGGATTGTGTAGTCAGCTTTCAAATTTGTTTCTTTTCACTTCATGCTACTAACTCCATTACTTCTTACTATTAAAACATCACACTCTGGAAATTGTTTTAAAACCTTGGACCGATTTGGGTCTTTCATATTTGCTTCTTTCCACTCTCTAAAACCTGAAGCGTATATTACTACTAACTGCATTCAAAAACTGCTGTATGGTTTTTGTCCATCACGATACTGTTCACAAAGGTTTTTAAGTCGCTCTGGCATTCTGTGGGTTTCTCGTTTTACCCTTTTTTTTTTAGGCCTTTCACCCAGATCCATTTGAAAGACACCAACGAACTCTCTTCTTGCATTCCTTGAAAGCACTTAATCGCTTTCCATATTGAAGGATGGTAGTGGCCAACATGATGCCTTAATTTGTTGTTCCATGCTTCAGATGTATTGTTTGTGCGTGGTTCATTGTTGAGTGTTGCATTGTTGACGTTCCATAGTTCCAACCCCCCCCCCCCCCCGAGTTAGAAAACAATCCAGTGTGTGATGTTTTAGTAGTAAGAAGTAATGGATTTAGTAGCATGAAGTGAAAAGAAACAAATTTGATTGCTGACTATGCTATCCATCCCAAATTATAAATAAAAAAATTGGTGCCTATTTGTCCTATTTTTGTCATTGGGTGCCTATTTGTTCGGTGCCTATTTGTCCTGGTGCCTATATGTCCAGGTGCCTATTTGTCCGAGTGCCTAAATGTCCGGTGCCTAAATTTGGGTGCCTATGTGTCCGGTGCCTAATTGTCCGGTGCCTATGTGTCCGCGTACCGGCAAAAACAAGAGTTTGGCTGGATAACAGTTAAGCAGCCACACACCTGGCAAAGCCAAGCTACGTCTATTGAGAGAAGCTACTAGCAGCAAAACAAATATGCTGTAAGTTATTATTTTCTGCTTGATGGAATCTTTTTTTAAATTGTTGTATTTATTGTCTGCGCGGTGTATCTTGAGACCTGCATGTATTTTGTGAGCGGCTACGTCTTCCTGGATGGGGTGACTTTAATCGATGACCGTCATTGTGTTTGTAACCATCTTGGATATCAACAAGGCACTCTGCTACTGAAAATGTACAATCGATTACCTGTGTTCGTTCTGCGGAGAACTCAAGATAGGCCGCGGACACTATAATGAAACGATTCCTTAATTTTGTACTTCTTTTCGAATGTGGTTCTTTTTTTTTTTTTGGGCGAATCTCACCCACTTTTGTGGGTTTATCACTTTTGCTCATTTTCCTTGTTGTGACGATTACCGGAAAATAAACTCAACTCTACTGAATTTATAAGGCCGACCCTTTTTGAAAAATTAGCGGCTTCTCTTATACCAGTTTTGGTTTTGGGTGTATAAACTCAATAAATGTGCTGAATACGAATGGAAGTGTCGGGCTGCGCAGCCTAAAAGTTTTGAACTTTGTTGCGGTTTACGTTATTTAAAATATCGTGAGCTCTGATCTTGTTTTAGATGTAATAGATGGGATTTCCCTCTCATTTTTTTTATCTCTCTCTCTCCTACGATTTAACATTTCAATCTCATTAACTGTCGCTCGGCAATTAAGCGATTTTTTAATGCAGTGAGATATTCATGAATCGACATGTCTCACGAAAACAAGAGTCAACAGATATTTTTCAATTTTTTTTTAAAAGCGTGAGCCATCCAAAACTGTCATGCATATGCAAAAGAATTAGACCATTAATTAACGACAATTTCATTGAAATGAGTTGAGAGTCGAGTCGAAAATTAATTGCAGTCTGCAGCCCTTATCTCGCCATTAGCGAACCAAGTCATTTTTCACGTGAGCAGGACGGTCTGTTTTCATTTTTTTTTCTGTAAGATGTTTGGGGTTAGGCTAAATTCAGTTTAAACTGTAAATTTAGGAGCTTGGGGTTTGGGTCAGTTTAGAAAGTAGTATAATAATAAAAAATTTCCTGTTTAACGTTAAATTTTACCCTGGAAAGGGTGGGGGGGGGGGCGCATGGGTTGGAGTATCACTTTAATGCAAGACACATGCAGGGCTCCCACATCAACTTTGGTGCCATGGGACTAAGTACAAGAGGGGGCTTCCTCTTCTCTCGACTGAAATCAGAAAATACTTTCACGTATGAGTTACACTATGCCATAATATTTGTCGGCCACAATGTTGTACAAGTTGGCCCATTCATTAATCCGGGGTGATTACGTTTGAAGGCTTCCCTGCCTAACTGACTGACAGGCTTGCACTGCAGTGTTTCCTGTTCCATGCCATCGGGTTGGAATTATTCTTTGTTGGGAGTATACAAAAATCCACCCAAAACCAAATCTGGTAAGAGAAGCCGCCAAGTTTACAAAAAGGGGCGGCCTTTCAAAGTAGTGATATCATTCAACCAGGGAAAGGCCGCTAAGGTTAATCCTATTGGCCAAGTTAATCGCACCTACTAATAGTTCGAAGGTTAAATGAAAACTAGAAGATTGCTACTAGCGGTAGCAATCTTCAAGTTTTCATTTAACGTCCAAAGTATTATTCGGTGCGATTAACTTGGCTAATAGGATTAACCTTGGCGGCCTTTCCCTGGTTGAATGATATCACTACTTTGAAAGGCCGACCCTTTTTGTAAACTTGGCGGCTTCTCTTACCAGTTTTGGTTTTAGGTGGATATCACGACTTTCATAGGCCTGTGAATGACCAAAAATCCAACGGTGTAATTGTCACCCCTACCTTTTTTGTGTGGAGGAATTTTATTGTATGAATGTTCTCATTCATAAATTTCACATTTGCTATTGTCATTCCAAGTAAATTAATAACAAGCGTAAGATTATGGTAAGCTCTATGGTATGCTCAATTCCTATGGAGCGGTAGCAATCTTCAAGTTTTCATTTAACGTCCAAAGTATTATTCCGTGCGATTTACTTGGCTAATAGGATTAACCTTGGCGGTCTTTCCCTGGTTGAATGATATCACTACTTTGAAACTCTTATACCAGTTTTGGTTTTGGGTGGATATCACAACTTTCATAGGCCTGTGAATAAAAAGAATTCCACTGTCTAATAGCGACCTCTACCTTTTTTGTGTGGAGTGTCTATAAATTTTCTAATTCATAATTCTTACGTTTGCTATTGCCCAATTAGCCGTTACACCAGCCAAATGGACATGGTTTGGCGTATTGTATGCCCGTGTTTCGCATGCTTAAGTCTATTTAAGTCGATTTTTGAGCGCACTGGCTAACAAATGCTGATTTTCGTTCGCTTCGCTCACTCAATCGGCGCATCCCCCTTCACTTGGCTCTCCCGAGGTAAACGTTAATCATTATGAACACATACTACAAACTCAGGGAATGGTAAATGTTCATACAGTGCTAATATTCTGGTGGCAGACGAAGATTACTAAAACTAATCAACTCGTCAGCTGTTTAAAATTACTCGTCACTTACACTAGACTGCAAAAACAGTAAGTCTACATAAAATAAAATGTCCGCGTCACGTTATTGAGGACACTTTTTCTCCATAAAGAACACGTTCCCACCTGTGCTGACGATGTACATTTTGTTTCCTAATCTTCTTTCCAGCAAAATTGTCCCTTTTTTATTCAGATAATTCAGTTTGGATTCGTGTACCGTAAAAAAAAAAGACCAAACCTTTGCTATAAAACAAAGATGTTCGGTCTCTTAGTGAACCACCTATTTGCAAAAACAGTGCATTCTGACAATATAAGTACTGAAACGATAAGCGGGCAACACTTAAGCATGTTATAATCTACTGTTGAATGAGAATACAAACAATGGTTACAACAATAATTTTGCACTTACGAGCCACTTCAGACCCACGTGCTTCTAGCTGCAACCCCCATTTTAGAAAAAGGCATTTCCCCATATGACGCTTTATCTGTCTGCCGAAATTTAGATCTAGCAACTTTCCCTAATGAGCTGTAGACGTGTCGTTATACCCTATGAGAATTAACATGGGAGCCTGCGGACTAGTTACTAGTTACTAGTCACTAGTTACTAGTTACTAGTCACCAGTAACACAAATCAACGTTATTGAGGACACTTTTTCTCCATGAAGGACACGTTCCCGCATTTTTGTGTTGACGTTTTCTTTGTTACTGGACCGAAGACACCTGATTCAAAAGACTTGCAAAGATTTCTACCGCATGGGGAATTTACACCAGTATGCTGAAATCACGTATAAGTTGGTTTCAGTTAAAAGACACGGTCTGCTAGTGAGCCGCCATCTGACAACAATAATACTAACAATTACGCTCTGACAATTAAGCTCCAGCAACAAAAAAAAGTCTACTTGGCGGCGACACACTAGCGTGTGTCTAGATAACAATACGAACAAATCGAGTACGTTGCTTACAGTCATCATAACATAATTGTGGGAAAATGTTTCAGGCCGTGCGGGCTCCTTGAGTGACGGGGCCTGGGTACCGCAGGTCCACCTGACCCCTCCACCGGACACATGCATCACGTGTCCGTGGGTGTCGGATGTGAGACTCCGTCAGAATAAACAGGCAATAATTTGAATGTAATGAAAGATTTATGAAGTTAACCCATCTCAGCATGTGAAACCTTTTGATAAAGGAAACAGGAAAACAAGCCAAACATCGAAAATCATACACTAGAAATAACGTAGTACAGTAAGCTACCTTTATGTACTTACATTTCGTCAGAGTGGCATGACCCGGATTCGAACTGGCAATCCAATTCGTCCCCAGATCACTGATATAGCGCCTTTACCTTATGGCCACTCCTCCACTGGCATAAATATAAGTTCAGTGAATCATCTTTACGCCAGTGGAGGACTAGCCATAGCGACAAAGGCGCTATGTCAGTGATCTGGGTACGTACGAATTGGGTTGCCAGTTCAAATTCTGATCGTGCCACTTCGACGAAACGTAAGTGCATAAAGGAGGCTTACTGTACTACCTTATTTCTATAGTGTATGATTTTCGCTGTTTGGCTTGTGTTCCGGTTTCCTTTATGTAATTTGCAGTGATTTGTGTATATGATTTGTGTGATGTCGAAAAACAAAAACGAGCTCGTTTCATGTTTAGGATAAGGTTTGACTGGTTCGAGGTAACAATAGGAAAGAAACACGAACAAGCTCTTCCGGGTTGGTTTTAAACCGTACAGTCTACGAATTTTAATGCTGTACTTTACTGCGGTATTTTTTTCGGGGGGGGGGGGGGGAATGGCTGGGGCGGGATTCATATTTGATCATCATAGGGTTTCAAATAGATGCGTTTGGTCGCCTGACTGCATGTATGTGTCCTCCTTATTAATGCGTCCGTAGCCAAACGGCTCAGATAACCGAAGGAAAATAAGTAATAGTCGTATTAAGGTTTTCCAGAACAAATGGCACGAAGACGATTTGCCTGGACACAATGCGGGATAAAACCAAATAAAATGTTAAAACATATGAATGGTGAGTGTATACGCAAATTTTCATTGCAATTCAAAGCCAGTTTGATAAAAAAAAAAAGACTGGTCGTCTATACAGGGTGAGGCAAAAGTCTGGTCACACGCAAATAAATGCCGATATAATGGTCCTACGCTAATTCTGAAGACATATTTGTAAGGTGAGTCAGGTAGGGGAAGCCAATGAAGATATTTTCAATGACCTTGAAAACAGCATTCAAGGTCATCCGCATTCTATCTTTCAAACGGCGCAAGACACAGCACAAAAGTGAATTACAAAGTTGTATACGAACATTAAACATGACAAACTGCGAAAACAGATTGAAAATCGGAGCATAATTGCAATAATTACAAGGAAAACAAAATGACAACAAAGTCTGCCATGAACGTTGTAACTGCCATTGCAGTGAAGCTTAGGGGCTGCCTGTACAAGCGAGTGCACATATGTGATCATAGTCTTTCCTGCGTCAATCAATGCAAGTGAACTAGTGCAGTTCAAGCTACAATAAAAAAAAAACGTATGATACGGATTAGGCCTAAAGTACTGAGCCATATTCACAACACAAAGTCATGTTCGGTATGTGATTACTTTCTGATTTTACATTAACCAATTTTTTCCGGCACTAATACTTCTTTGAGTGCTATCCAGCCCGGTCGCAACAGTCGCCAAAACGCATTGTTGTTACGAATGCCCACACTTCATTTACAAAGGCGGAAACATTTTTTCTGTGCGTAAATAACTTGGGGGGGGCGAGGTAGGTGGGGGGCTGAGAGAAATAGGAATGAAAGTGCGCCAAAGAACGAGGCGAATAATCTTTGAAAAAATTCGATTTATTCGCCGTTTTCTTCAAATGACTTTTCTCTTTATGGTTCCATACATTTCACAAAACAAGAAAAATTATCGTACCTTAGAAATAGAGTGGTTTTACGTTTTCTAGTAGCAGGGGGCGTAAAGTGGGGTGTAATTTTTTGATCCCACCCCCCCTCCCGAAAAAAAAAGGCATTATGGGCAAGGACCCATTTCACTAGGGGGCACCAATGGAAACTCGTTGTTCAGGGTTCCATTACGGACTGTAGAAAAAAAAAATTTTCACTACGCGTCGCCAAAATTTGGAATGCCCTGAGCTCAGAAACCGTTTCTGCAAACACCTTATCGGGGTTTTGCAGATTGCTCCTTAAGGAACCTCTAAATGGAAAAGAAATTTTTTCTTGGATGCTTTGTATATTATTATTATTATTTTAATTTTTATTATCCTTACTAGTATTGACAATTGGTTTTGGCCAAGCTTTATACTACGATTTACATTTATTTTATTTTATTATTTTAAGAAACATTGACAATGATACCCGGCTTTTCCCCTCACTTGTCCCTCACGTTTGGCGATGCCATCGGGGACCATTGTGTCCCTGGTAGGTCTAACCTTGGTGGTAAGGCATTCGTGACCCCAACCCAATACCATCTACCCTTCCTATGCAGTCGAGCCATCATCATCGTTTTAAACTTTTAAACTCTTAAACTTTTGCAATTTAAATATTTTAGTTTTTCACATCGGATGGCAGTTAGTGACCACCAGGTCCTTGCCATTCCGGTTGCGTTTGCAACGAACCTACATTATTATAATATTATTATTATTATTGCCGGAAAAAAATAATAAATGTAAAATTAGAAAATAATCACATACCGAACGTTACTTTTCGTGTTGTGAATGATGGCTCAATACATTAGGCCTAATCCGTATTGTTTTCTTTTATTGCAGCCTGAACTGCACTCGTTCACTTGCATTGATTGGCGCAGGAAAAACTCTGATGTGTACTCGCTGCAGAGGCAGCCCCTAGGCTTCACTGTATAGCAGTTACAACGTTGAGAGAAGACTGTTTTCGCAGTTTGTCATGTTTGATGCTCGCGTACAACTTTGTAATTTACTGTTGTGCTGTATCTTGCTCCGTTTGAAAGATAGAATGCGGGTGACCTTGAATGCTGTTTTCAAGGTCATTGAAAATATCTTCATTGGCTTCTCCATGTATGACTTTTAGTACAAATATGTCTTTATAATTAACATAGGACCATTGTAACGGCAGTTATTTGCGTGTGACCAGACTTTTGTCTCACCCTGTATAACATAAGTAAACTCGATCCATTTTTTAAACTGAAAAATAGCACTATTTTAATTCCTCAATTACAAAAAATTAACGTGTTTAATAATATGAAATTTTAACACGACCACTCTTAATTTCAAATACATTTGAATTATTATAAGGTTTAATATCCAGATAGTAACCGTTAGTTTCCACTGATGCGCTGTTCGAACAATAAAACTTTTAGTTAGCTATAGATACGGCAGAATGGTGTTGAAAATTGAAAGTCGCCATTGTTGGAAACATTGTACGTGGAGTACTGTGAAATACGTATTGCTGTCTTTTTCTCAATAATGGCAGAGGATTGATTAACACCATGCCAAAGATGTCACGATACTTGTGTTGAATAAACCACACACACAGTATTTGCTCAAGTTTAGTGTCCTAGAACGTTAGGCTACTAGCGATTCACATGTACATTTTATTTTTTGGTTTACCAGTTTACCAGTTTTAGGCATAGCTACCAAAACGAAGCTTTTGTAGTTAGCAGCATTACCGTAATGTCCTCCTTCCGTGTTTGTTTCTCTATCGTCGGACAGATGATATCATTTTATCAAGTGGCAATCTATCAACGAGGAGCAGGCGCGTGCAACTGCAAGCACAACAACTTGAAAAGAAGCATTAATATTATCTTGTGCGCCATCATCCATTATTTTCAGGAATCGTGACGTTTAACTTTGTGGTGCGTGGCTTAATCCAGTGATTGAATGCAACGTCGGCTGATGAGTTCTCCCCTGTAATTCAGACGGAGAACTCCGTCAGGGTCGGACTATATTGCTAAGTTTTTTAATGCATCTGCTCGACAGTAAAAAAAAAAAAAAAATGGGGGGGGGGGGGGGGGGGGGGGGGGCCCCCAGATGTAGAAAATGTAAAGATGTGTAAAGTCAGAGCACACGACGGACAAGGCACTGATTCAGTTCAACAACTTCACTAATACACAGTGGCTAATATGTCAGACTGCCTGAACGGTAAATCGAACCCAGGACATTTGAAACCAAAGGCAGAGGTCCTACCGCTGAGCCATACTGACACGGCCTCTGCCTTTGGTTTCAAAGGTCCTTGGTTCGATTCCCCGCTCAGGCAGCCCGACACTTAAGTCCAAAAGGCAACGTAAATAGGTTTGCATCTCTATTTAGTTATTTCTTGTGAGACTTTGGCTTTCCCGTCTTTAATACACAGTGGCGTAACAAGGTTTCCGGAGGTCCTGGGGCAAGATATTAGAATTATCATATTTTATTTTGGTTCTTTTGGGCCCTCTTACCTCTCCCGAGACCCTGGGTCCTGGGGAAGTTGCTTCGGCTGCCCCAATGGTAGTTACGCCACTGTTCATTCACTATGTTCACATGACCGCTACAAAGCACATTTTCATAATTAGCTTTCAAATTCGCCTGAAATTCGGTGGATGTTTACAAGACGGGTGAGCGCGCATTAGATTCAAGTCCTCGCCAGACAGAAGAAATTTTGATGCGAACGAACGCGTTACAACGTGCCTAAAGAACAAAATTGCTGCAGTCATACGGTTAGTGCTCCGTTTTGTCGATCGATTTTCACGTGTTTCGTACACCATCCTGCGTCGTGTTGCAGCTATACTGGCAGCCAGTCTGGCTTGGCCTTAAGGAATGCGAGTAGCGCCGAACCTTGGAGCAATCACCACACGTCGTTCGGGAGGAGCATGGTCCTACCACAGGAATTGACATCGCACATCATGCGCTGCATGGATTAGGACTAAAGCCCTAAAGCCCTAATTAAACAGAAGAAATTTCGTGCGAAGTGACGCGTTACTGGGTGCCTAAGGTCAACATTGCAGAACTCATACAGTTAGTGTGGCGTTTATTGATTTAATTAATGTGGCAATCTTGACGTCTTCGGTGCACCATTACGCGTCACAATGCAGCCGCAAGCAGCCAGTGTGGTTTGGCCTTTCCCAAACAGAAGAAAATATCGTTCGAAGCGATGCATTACTATGTGCCTATAGGGTTAAAATTGCCGTAATCACATTTTTTGGTGTTATACCCGTGTGCCACCACGCCATGCCGCCGCCAACGATTTTCCCATAATTCCGCACGCCGTTGTTGACATAAAAGAAATTGCCAGGCAGCCACTGCCTGCCGCCGTTAAATTTTCGGCGCGCTAGTTGGTAGTTTGTATTTCAATTCAACATTTTACAGGTTTAAATTATTAACGATCTTTCTAAGCTTTGAGGAACCTAAAGAAGAAAAAAGCGTAAGAAAGATATAATCTTTGAAATAGCAAAACAACACTGAAAAAAAAAACAACAAAAACTGCAGCTGAGTATTTTCGTAAGCTAATGCTACTAGTTTTCATATTCGTGCAATGAGTTAAATGTTTTTGACTTTTAAAAATTTCAACCTACGAATCTGACACGATTGGCAGCACTCGCTATGTTTGCAGACATTGCGGCTACGGGTGTTCTTTCCTAACATGTTTTTTTTTTTTTTTTTTGTGTCTGGGCCTTGACATTTAAAGTCGAACGATATTCTGTTGCCGCAAAATACTAAAAAACGAACTTTTATGCATTCGCAACAATTATGCAGTACGTAAAAAAAATCTATAGAAGCGTAACAAAATTCTTCGGAAATTCTTCTATTCTTCACACTTGAGCAGTTTCAGCAGTAATGCATTTATATTTTTTAATTCACGGTGGTGTCGACGCGCTAACACATCCCCATGCTATAAGTCCATGTTTCCCAACCGGTGAAGCGGCCCCCCCCCCTTGGGAGGCGCGGAGCAGCTGCAGGGAGGCGCGAGCCGCTGACGAAGCCATACTATGCAGGCGCATTAATGCAGTGAATAGCCTGTGCATTCTCGCTGCTAGAATTTAATCGCGATGGAAAGCTGTCGTTGCCATGGTGACAACGGCGACCTGGACTTATAAGACCAACAATCTTATAATCAGTGGCAATAAGACAAGAAATTCCTCCTGACGAAACCATTTCTCAGTTACTTCTGAACTCACATTATTTACTGCTTTCGTTCTGAAACGGCAGAGCTAAAATCGCCGCCATGTTTGAATTTCATATGATTTTCTAGCTTCGAGAATGCGTATGCGAATCGTTGTATAAAAGCGCCCAATATATCAATGACGATTTTTTTTATATTTTGAACTGTGCATTACAAAAGAAGTCTAAATTGTATGAGAAAAGCGAAATTTTCATTTTTAAGTATCTATAGATGTTTTGTGTGCAATCTACAGCCATTTTAACCAACATTCTAGACATTTTTGTTCTCATGTGGCAACACTGCCTCATCGTGGTGAAAAAAAATTACACAGCTATTTTTTTTTGGGGGGGGGGAGGGGGCGCCATTGCCTGCTAGTCCCAATAGGCAGGCATACTGTAGAAAAGGTTGGGAACCACTGCTGTAAGTAGTCGTTATAAACGGAGACAGTTTGGTACCTCCTACACAGAAACCGCGAGCAAACTCAACAGAACCATCTCTGTTGAGTGGTCACCTTTCAACGCGACTGATGGATCCATTCGGAGGTAGTTGATAAGTTCAAGATAACCTCGTCACTTTCGAGATGACTCGGAAGTGACGTCGCTTCATTCGCGCTCAAAAATCAACTTCCTTAGCCCCCGTAATGCCCTTGATAAGCGCCCACAATCCCTCAGGCGCACTGAATGTGACGTCGCTTCAGCGCTTTGGAACACCCCGTTGTATTTGCTGAGCTCTGATTGTGATTTCGGAAGGTACTGTATGGCTGACAACCGCAACGTCGCCGGCGTCATATCAAGTATTGAACTAAAACGTGTCCAAAAGGACACTGAGAAAGTAAAAGGAAAATTGTTGAATTAGCGTCCTTTTTAACTGTTAAGGGTATCTTGGGACGGAGAAGCTCAATTTGGCAAGGAAATACGTATAGGATCTTTTACATGCCACCATCGACAAGAGCACAGGTG
>JAHWFP010089086.1:0-16656 GCA_023313725.1 Lithobius niger
AGCAGATATTTTTTTATAACATGTTTTCAGAAAAAAATGTCACTACCTACTAATCTACCCTGCTTTTAATATGGTTGCACCACCCTTATTATCCCTCGACAATGTTCGACCGACTTTAGGCTTGAGACTAGTGACCAATACATGCCAATCAATGTGTATCAGCTTGCAAGTAACACACAAGCAGAACAGTGGCACTCTGTGCAGGACAGCAGCACAGTGGAGGTAGCACAGTGAAACCCCAAAACACCCACCAGAGAACTAGCCATCAACCGGGAAATTTCAAGAAATGGAGAGCTACCGTATTATAAACAATGATTTCTCTGGCAATTTTTGCATCAAATTTGTCGCCCCCAAATCCTAATTCCAACAAAATTCTAATAGTTACAAATTTGAAAAGAAAGAACACTACATCTACCCCTGCCGAAACGAAACCGCATTGTGTTATTAATTCGCGTGAGTTAATTCTTCTGAGTTAATGCTTGTGAGTGTGTGATCGGTAAGCACGCACCTTAATTAAACATTGTTATGAGCTTTTCTTTAGTGTCTCTCTTACAGTCACTGCAGTTGATTTGATTGGTTGTAAAACATGGATAGGAATTGAAGCACGGTGCTAGAGGCTACATAGAATTGGCAACTCTTGTTTCTCACCCCGGCTGAATCTGCACTCTGCGTTCTTTTGTGGACATTAAGAAAAAACAAAATGGTGAAAGTTCATCCACCTGATTCATTTTGGCAATACAGCAGCGTCATGTGACGTCATTTTAACTACGAGATACAACTTGGAGAAACAAATAGAAACAAATCGCTGGAAATAATACTAAGGAAAATCGGAAACAAGCCAACAGCGAAAAACATACACCAGAAATAACGTAGTTCAGTAAGCCACCTTTATGCACTTACGTTTCGTCAGAGTGGCATGACCCGGATTCGAACCGGCTACCCAGTTCGCCCCCAGATCACTTGCATAGCGCCTTAGTCGCTATGGCCACATCCTCAATTGGCAAAGGCGCTATGCAAGTGATCTGGGGGCGAACTGGGTAGCCGGTTCGAATCCGGGTCATGCCACTCTGTCGAAACATAAGTGCATAAAGGTGGCTGACTGAACTACGTTATTTCTGGTGTATGTTTTTCGCTGTTGGCTTGTTTCCGATTTTCCTTAATACAATTTGGAGGGCATAGCTAGCTACAAGGTGCACTAGATTAAAATGTAAGGAAAAAACGGCACTTCTAGTCAAGACAGTGCTTTAAGAGCGGATTTCTTAGGCTTAAAAGAACGTTGTTTTCTATAACAACAAAAATCACGCGTTATAGGCTTAAGAAATCCAGTCAAAAAGCAATGGCTTCAGTAAGACGACCTTCTTTTTTTCCTCCAGTGCTCCTTGCAGCTAACCCAGTTACTGGCTCCACCATAGAGTTAGACACAATAATACTACGTTGTGTCACTGCCCTATTGCTGTGTTGCTAAGATGGTTATGTAAAGGGTGTCCGTAAAGCCTATGTTTCATTAAGACAATTAATATGGAAAAAAAATGTTAGCAAAAACACGTGGTTTCCCTCAAGTTGCACGAAAATGAACCAAGATTTTTCTGCTGAACAGGTGCATGTTGGGAATGACGTAGGAGGCGCTGAAACAACAAGAATCCAAATTGACCACCGGGAAAAGGTCCAGTATGCTCTGTATTCCATAAGACCAAATCTAACCACAAAAGCGTAACAGCTTGGCAGACACGGTTTAAGGAAGTGTAAATTATGGGACCCCCTAAAACGAACGGGTTGATCCAGAGGTGGCCGACCATACTCTACGGGAGGAGTAACTGCGGACCGGTGCGCTCCGCAGTTATCATTGGTCTCCTGGAACCAAATATCACATTAGGCTTTTTCCCGCGTATATGCCATTTTGGATTCTTGTTGTTGCAACGCCTCCTACAACCCTGCGTGCATCTGTCCAACAGAAACGTTTTTATTAAATCTTCGCGTAACATGACACAGAACGTATATTTCTACCTGCATTGTTTTCTTTATATGATTATTTAAATGACTTTATATTAGGACCTACTTAGTTTTAAATAACTTAACACCATCTGAGCTGGAGTTTGGTTTGTTATGGCTATTCGTATGACATGACACAACGGTGCTGTTCCGTAAGAACCTCGTCTAATTTTTGTTGTTTTTTTTTTACCTTAGCTGATATCTGGTTTGTCACTTGATTTTCTGTTAATTCTTCCGCAATTTGCTTGGAAGTAATGTTAATGTTGCTATAACTGTTAGAGCACTGTGTAACTAAAAGAATTATATGAGAATTATGAACACAATGCAGTTGCGTTTCGGCACAGTTGCGTTGTTTTGGTAGCAATGATATGGTAGCAACTCCTTCGGTAGCAATGACAGAGCTCGTACGGAGAAGTTGTTGACCATGATGTGGTAGTAATGTTTCTCGTGCGCCTAAAAGTGTGCACCTTCCGCAAAAGTAGTCGTTAATTGTTGAGTTAATATCACTCTAAGACCTTAGGGCTTCGGGCAGATGACCAAGAGTGGTTAACGCTCGTTAAACCCTTTGAAACCCCTTTGAACTCTACGGAGCACTACCTGGTTGGGCACTTGTGTTGGACTTGGTGGTTTTGTTTGAATAAGCTAAGTTATTTAAGGTAGTTTCATTAGGTTAAGTCACGAGTATATAGAGTTCCATTCCTACGGAACTCTTTATGTACTCATGGTTTAAGTTTGAGTGTAGAAGAGAGCGGATGGTGTTTGGGTCTTTAATTAAGCTCTAATAAAACAAACAAATTCACTATACGGATAACTCAGTTTGGATTCATGCGGGAAGAGAAAGGTTTTCGGGACTCACCTCTACGGATGTTCGGGACGAGAAGAGACCTGTGGTGTCTCGTGCTCATGTACATTGTGGCATGTCAAAGATCCTGGGTTTTTGAACTCAGACTTCTCCAGGTAACTTGCCCCCCCCCCCCCCACCCTCATCGTCGTGGGGCAGATAACCTAGTTTGGGTTCATCCTCCCTAAAAGCAAAAACAAAACAAACTGTGGATTAAGGATCTTATTGGATATGATTAGAGGATTTAAGCTAGCTATAGTATCACTCCTACTCTTCGCGGAAATTTCCCTTCGCAACACTCAGTGAACCCCGGAGAAACACCCTGCCAGTCAGTGCCGGCCAGGATAGTATGAGAGGCTACCAGGCTAATTCAACAGCTTTGAGGTGTGTACTGGCCTAATCTGAAGATTCACACCCCCCCTCCCAACCCATAATCGGAGGTTCCCACGTTCGAGTCCCTGAGTTTGCCTCTTCCTTTGCTATATTTTTCTGCTTCTTTAAAAACAAAAGCATTTAAATAAGGTTCGCAGTAATTGAGCCAGTTCATCGATATATCGATATTAGCATTCGTTTGCTTCCAAGTCTTAAGGCTCAAAGATATTAAATGAAAATATTACATTAATAATAAATAAAGCATTAATATTTTCTTTTTTATTCGTAGGTTGAAGCCTTCATGAAGTGTTTAAAACCATGTTACGAAAAGGTATGAATATTCCGTAAACCGAAATAAGAAAGTGATGTCTAATGAGTTTCTTAGTTTTTTTTAAATGAAATCATCTTTTATTCAAAGGAGCAGCCGGAATTAATTCAGAAAAGTAAAGCAATGTAAATTAATACCACTGGTGAGGTTTATTTACTGTTGGGACTTGACAATCTTTCATCGTATACCGCTTTTCCCCGTCGTCGGGGATATTTTCTTGAGCCGTGTTCTCCAAACGTCAACTTTCTTGCATTCGTATATCAAAGTTAAGCGATAAAGCGTCGCTCATACTACACGACGCTTTAACAAAGTAGCAAAAAAAGAACTTATTTTTGGATTTAAGTGAGGCAAATACAAATACGTAGTAACCATTACGATTTCGTTCAGTTAAGGAACCTTTCCTTCTACAGTTCTGAATATACGTATTTCAATTGTTTAGTAGACGAATTATATTACAGGGGCGTACTGGTCATACGGGAAAATGGGAGGTTTCCCGCGGGGGCCTATGCACCGATGGCCTGCCGGGGGCCTATTGAAATTTTTTCAGGATGACTCATTTGTATGAAATGCCACAAGAGAAGGGGCGAAGTTACCTGGGCCTAGACAGCCTGCCCTTACTCCCTTATCGTATACTATACTATACTATACTATACTATACTATACTATACTATACTATACTATACTATACTATACTATACTATATTATACTCTATTACTACACTATACAATACTAGAAATGTGAAAGCTACTTGAAGATACTGTTATGCTGTAGGCAATTACGTAAATTTCGGTAAATTTAGGGCCCCCGCACACTAAGCAACCAAGCCACGCGACCAGGTCGCTGCGGCCAACGAGACTGCTTACGACATATACAGGGTGAGGCAAAAGCCTGGTCACACGCAAATAACTCCCGATATAATGGTCCTATGTTAATTCTGAAGACATATTTGTAATGTAAGTCAGATATGGGGAAGCCAATGAAGTATTTTCAATGACCTTGAAAAAAGCATTCAAGGTCATCTGCATTCTACCTTCCAAACGGCGCAAGATACGGCAAAAAAGTGAATTACAAAGTTGTACGCGAGTTTCGAACATGACAAACTCCGAAAACAGATTGAAAATCGGAGCAAAATTGCAATAGTTATGAGGAAAACAATATAGCAACAAAGTCTTCCCTGAACGTTTTAACTGCCATGCAGTGAAGCTTAAGGGCTGCCTCTACAAGCGAATGCACTATGTGATTCGAGTCTTTCCTGCGTCAATCAACGCAAGTGAACGAGTGCAGTTCAGTATACAATTAAAGAAAACGTATGATACAGATTAGGTCTAAATTGCACCATCATTCACAACACAGAAAGCTACGTTCGGTATGTGATTATTTTCTGATTTTACATTTAGTATTTTTTTCCGGCGCTTATGCCCCTTGAGTGACATCCAGCCCAGTTGCCACAATCGCCAAAACTCATTGTTGTTACGAATGCCCATACTTCATTTCCTAAGGCAGAAAAACTTTTTTTTTTCTGGGGAAGTGGGGGTGGTTGAAAATTACATTCCACTTTTCTTCCCCTGCTACTAGAAAACGTACGACTAATGTATTGTTAAGGGATGATTATTTTTCTTGTGTTGTGAAGTGTATGGTACCATAATGAAAAAAAATATATATTTGAAGTAAACAGCGTTTAAATCGAATTTTTCAAAGATTTTCTCCTCGTTCTTTGGGGCACTTTCATTCCTGTCCCTCTCAGCCGCCTCCCCCCCCCCCAAGCCTTCAGTTATATTTGTCACGTCTTCCAGTCGGTAACATGTATGTTTGAATAATGCTACAATTAGCCTACTACTACAAGGTAAAATCCCCCCCCCCCCCCCCATAAAAAAAAAAACGTTATTTGCGCACGAATGCCCACACCTTTAAACCTTTTTTCCCACCCGACCACCTTATTTTCGGCGCATTCTGATCGTAGGCCTATCCTGCATTTTTCTTGAAACGTATTTCCTGAAAAAAAAATCTGATGAAATTACTTTGTTTTGAAGGGGGAGGGTGGGTATGTGCGTTGTCCTAGGTCGCGGAAATATAAATCTATCTTTGCCAGTGAGCAAGTGACGCTAATTCACCTTGTCAATTGTTTCCTGTTAACCATAAACTTATAATTTATCCTTTAATGGAAGTAATCTGTGATGAGATAATGATTTAAGAAGCTGTTAAAAAGTGCGCGAATTCGAAAGTCCAGGGTTTTCCCACCTCTGGGTTTAAGTGAGGGCATTCTTAACGGCAAACGGTTTTTTCATTGCTGGGGTGATTGTTGCGACCGGCCTGGAAATCACTCAAAAGGGCATTAGGCTTCGGCCAAAAAAAAAATGTAAATTCAGAAAGTAATCACATAACTGCACTCATTGCTGCAGGAAAGACATGGTTCGCATGCACTTGCTTGTAGAGGTAGCCCCTAAGCTTCACTGCATGGCACTTCATGGCAGTGAAAACGTTCAGGGAAGACTTTGTTGCTATTTTGTTTTCCTCATAACTATTGCAATAATGTTCCGATTTTCAATCTGTTTTCGCAGTTTGTCATGTTTGATGCTCGCGTACAACTTTGTAATTCCCTTTTTTGCTGTATCTTGCGCCGTTTGGAAGATAGAATGCAGAAGACCTTGAATGCTGTTTTCATGGTCATTGAAAATATCTTCATTGGCTTCCCCATGTCTGACATACATTACAAATATGTCTTCAAATATGTCTATTAACGGCAAGGAAATAGACCTTTGGGGCCGTACTTGATGTGGTGGATCAAGAAAAATGGCGACGGGAGGAATGTCCTTTTAATAGTAGTTTCTGCACATTACACTTTCAGCGCGTCTTCGTGTAGTACGCTGTTTTCCACGCCACAATACTTATACTAATTTATTGTTTTTAATTTTTTTTCAGGTGTGCGCAGACAAAATTAAGCACTGAATAGAAAAAAGGCAATGCAGCAAATCAAATGAGATGTCAGCATATGTATAATAAAATTAAATTAAATCGAATACTCTTGAAACAGTTGTGAAAATTGCAGTTCGTTTTTAATTTCTTGGGTACAATAATCTTTACTGTTTTGACCAGATCACACGACAATACATCAAGAAAAGTCAACACACAAAAAGAATAGCACATTTCTGTTATTATGATTTGTCCTAATACCGAAGCCAATTGTCTGCGTAAAAGTTCATATTAAAAATTGCTGGCTTTTCAGCAATTTCCCCCACATCGGTCATTACCGATCTTTGGACAGCTGAAGCAACATGTCTGCTGTGCGTCGAGTGCGACAATATTTCTACAAAATGAGCTATAAGACCTGCTTTCATAAGATGCGACACCGCAAAAAAACAAAAAAAAAACAACTATTGTGCGCGCGGTGTATCCTGAGTCCTGCAAGTATTTTGTGAGCGGCTACGTCTGCCTGGATGGGGTGGCTTTAATCGATGGCCGCCATTGTTTTTGTAACCATCTTGGATATCAACAAGGCACTCTGCTACTGAAAACGTACAATCGATTATCTGTGTTCTTTTTGCGGATAACTCAAGATAGGCTGCGGTCACTATAAAGAGCTCCGTTAATATTAAATAAATACAACAGAAATATATTTGCAACTGCAGTGGCGTAAGTACAATGAGGCAGAGGAGGCAGCCGCCTCCGGGCCCACCGACTTTGGGGGCCCCCTCACTGGCCCCAATTTAAAAGTGTTTTGTAACCGCAAAATATCAGAGTTATTGTTTCGTGAAAAAAGTCAGTTGTCTTGCGCTGCAAAAACTTAAGTTTTATTTTTTATGAAGAAGGGTGGGGAGAGGGGGAGAGTGCGGGTACCACTGGGCTCTCGCCGCATGTGGCAAAAAATGCAATTTTTGTTTTGAAGGCCTCCACTGGGCTCTCGCTTTATGTGGCAAAAAAAATGCAATTTTTGTGTGAAGGGCCTGAACTGGGATCTCCCTTGTGGATAAAATTGTATTTTTTTTTAAGGGGGGGGGGGGGGGGAGCTGGGGGGGGCGTCCACTGGACTCTTGCCTTGTGTGGCAAAATTACATTTTTTTTTTTTAATGAACGGGGCCCTCCACTGGGCTCTCCCCGTGTGGCAATAAGTGCATTTTTTTATGAAGTGGGGCCCTTCACTGCACTGCTGCCTCCGGGCCCAAATTTTGAAGTTACGCCACTGTGCAACTGCATTTATTTGATAGGGTAAACACTACACTAGTTTCCCCTATCAAAAACACTAGTTTCATAGTTTCCATGGCTTCAGCTCACGTATGATAACGAAATAGATAAAACCACCCTTCTACACTTAAAGTTTCGTCAAAGTACCTGGAAACGTGTTTCTTTTCTTGGAAGCCGAATGATGCCACTTTTCTGCAGCATTAGTGAATAAAGACTTGCCGAGTTTCATTATTCCACTTTTTACTACAAAAAAAGGAAGTAGTAGTGGTAGAAAATATCCACCCAAAACCAAAACTGGTAGAAAAACCCGCCAAGTTTCCAAAAACGATGGGCCTTTGAAGGTAGTGATATCATTCCGCCAGGGAAAGGCCGCCAAGGTCAATCCTATTAGCCAAGTTAATCGCACCGACTAATAGTTAGAAAGTTGCTCGCTGTAGCAACCTTCAAGTTTTCATTTAACGTCCAAAGTATTATTGGGTGCGATTAACTTGGCTAACAGGATTGATCTTGGCGGCCTTTCCTTGGTTGAATGATATCACTACCTTCAAAGGCCGATCGTTTTTTGGAAACTTGGCGGGTTTTTCTACCAGTTTTGGTTTTGGGTGGATATCACAACTTTCATACGACTCTGAACGTACACAAGGGTACATCGTGTTATCTTCATCTGTAGCTTTTTTCTAGAAGAATTTTATTTCTATAAATTTTCACATTTCTAATATTCAAATTTACCATTGCCAATTAGCCGTTAGATAGCCAAATTGCCACGGCTTAATTTATTGTATGACCACTCTTCACTTGCTTAAGTTGCTTCAATCCCATTTTGGGACACACTGGCTAACAATTGCTGATTTCGTTCGCTTCGCTCACTCAGTCAGCGCATCCCCTTCAGTTGTTTTGTTTATCCCTGCACCTTCCCCTTAAATTTTCAAGATTTCATTGACATTTAGTCATACAGAAACCCCAGAAGGTCGCTGTTACTAAAACAGCAGAACGGAAGCATTTTATTTTTGGGTTATTAACAAAAATTCCGTTAGCTCGTGGATGCTCGTATTGTTGCGTAACCATCATCTAACGTGCATCCTTTTATTCTTACGCAATCCACGGTAACGTTAATGTTTCCCTATTTTGTTGTTAGTTACAGTTCAGTTTTTAGTTCGTCCAGGCTTTTACAATAAATCTATAAGACCAGTGTTGATTGTTCAAGACATTGTTGCTTCAAATCGTGGGTTGCAACTTGGAAAAGAAACGAAATTTAAATTCGCTGGTGGTGAATGTCAAAACCCTCCCACGCATTTGTCCTGACCCCTTCAACTCTCAAACTAACAAAAGAACCATGCTCAGATCACAATGCGTCCGTGCGCCAAAATTAGGCCTTCTCAATTTTGCGCTAGCCGTGAGCAAAAAGTCTATGGAATTTAACATGGGAAAAATCTTAATAGCTAGCCAGCTAGCTATTAAGATTTTTCCCATGTTAAATGCTAGCTAGACAGCTAGACAGAAACATAAAAACAACGTCATTGACGCATCTTTTTCTCTATGATTTGTGAACACTCATCCTTTAAATTTTAATTTTTCCTGATCTCTGACCCTTCGCCTTACATTTTCAACAATTTGAAACAATTCTGTAGCATTGGGATTTATCCTCAACATGCCAAAATATGCTTTCAATTGCTTACAGTTAACAGACACGTGTCTGCTAGTGAGCCGCTTTTTTATCATTAACAATCGGATGTCTACAATGGATGATCTGTTACTTGGCGGCGACACACTAGCATGTGTCTAGATAGGCGGTAAGGCTTTCAACCCGAGTTCCCGAAAACCTGGGTACACGGATGATTAACAGCCCCCAAAACCCCAGGTTTAGCAGAGCCAAAAAGACGAGTTTGACAGGTTTAATATTGTCGTGAAATGGAGTGCATTATACCACGTGCCATGGCTGTTTGCTGTGAAGTGCATATCACGTGACTGGGCTAGTCCAATCAGACAGCCAAACAGCCGTTGTTCTCTTTCGTCATTGGCTAACTCATGGTGACGTCACGGCAAACAGCCATTGCGCATGGTTTAGTTCAAGGCAAATGCGAGGCAACCGCTCACTGCTCAGCTACGTTGCGTGAACGGTATAGTAGAGAGGAATAAAAAAATAAAATTTTCGAAATTCGAAATGTCATAGTGCGTAAAAGTTGCCCTTTTAGCATCACTAGCACACACAAAAAATGTCATCACTCTGAGGTCATTGGCCTTCTAATGCCACTACAAGGCACTCAAGTTTAACATGGGCAGAACGGCGAAAAGGGGCAAATATGATGATTTGATTGGTTTAAAATTTAATTTTTACATTATCTCATTTGATATTCTCAGAAACTATTTAAGCAATGATGTAATTAAAAGGGATTTAATTTTTGTTCAAAACTACGGGTATAATTTAACATCAAAGATAGGCTAAAATAGCATTTTCTGCCTATTTTGGCCCATAACTTAATTACTACTATTCTGGATAAAAAAAAAAAAGCATTAAAATTGTGGTTACCTTTTATGGTTTTTGATATTATAAAGTGAGAGAATGTTAAAATTAAATTTTAAATCAATCAAAGCATCATTTTTGTGCCTTTTTTACTATTCCTCCCATTGACGTTCAATGTTAAACTTGAATGCCTTTGTGGCACCTCAAGACACGACCTCAGTTTCATGAAATTTTTTGTGTGTGGTATATATGCTAAAAGACAACTTTTTCGCACTATGACATTTCGAATTTCGTAAATTGTATTTTTTCATTCCACCCTAGTGGACGGTAACGGAATTAAACTGAGCCAGGAAAGCCTCCCCATCCTCCGATAGCCACAGCAACCACGCTATCAGGCTACCTGCTGATCCCAAAACTAACAACGTGTCGCCATTTGATTTAAAATTGCAAGCTTTTAGCTGAAACACGGATTCTTTCATTTTGCTCCAACAAAATCAGCATAAACAAAACATTTAGTCAACCGACAATGCCACATTCCGTGCAACACATGCATAGTTTGTACGGCAGCAATGATAAACGATATGCACCGAAAGTGCAGTCAGGCTTGTAATCGATTGTGAAATCGAAATCCTTAGCCTACTCACAAGCAGTTCCTAGTGAAGTGAGGACAGGTGAAGGGAAAAATAAATTCCCAAGTACAAATAATGAAACAAGTTAACTGGTGTTAGAAAGGTTTAAAAAAAGGTTTAAAGAAAAAGTTAAGCAAAACTTCTGGTATTACGGTATGCAAAAGTATGGTTTAATGAATGATTAAATCCGTAGAAGTGGAAGGTACCTTTTCATGTTTGACAACGTCTTTGTCTCTACACTCCTTGTGTATAGGGCATTAACACAAAATGTGAGCCTTGTTTAATAAAGACGAAGATGTACATCAAGGTAGATAGATTAGCAGGTAGTAACACTTTTCTGAAAACGTGGGGTAAAGAAAGACCTGCTTCCACCAACGGCACCAGAAGGCAGCACTTGTCAGGTTCTCGTAGGAGGCGAAAGTTGAAATACAAAATGGCGGAATCGTTGACATGGTAACCATTGTAATAGCTACAATACCTGCGGAAACAGACGAAAATTCTCGTGTGTGGGCAACATCCGAAGTTGAACTTATTCTGTATGCGATTCAAACTGTATATAGTTCGTTACAATAAACGTAAACCACGGATGAAGCTTCAGCTTGAACGGCCGATGAGGACGCCACTCGGACGTTCTTGGATCACATAACCATGTGTTATATACTTAGCTCCACTCGTAACGACAACCCGTTTTAAAATTGAATGTTGGATTTAAAAAATAAAACTTGATCACCTAGTTCTGATCTTCCTTACAATTATAATAATATTCTAATCTGAATTATGATATATTTTAAACGATTAATTTTGTATGATTCTTATCGTGATCAATTTGTTTTAGTGACGCTAAATAGTTTCGATTCCCATGATGCTTTGCGTTTCCTGTTACTTGAGGACAATGCCTTCTGGCGGTAAATCGCTGAAAGCAAGTACTTCTTTCGTCCAAATGTTTACCGTTGTGAGAGAAAGAGTGGCACTACCTATACATTATACTACCCTGATGTAGATGTTCAGCAAGTATCTGTCGAATCCACGTCTCGCCTCCGATTCCTTTCTTCATTTGGTAGCAGCGATGACTGCTATGGACTGGATGTTCGTCATTGAACTCATAAGATACGCCTGCCTACTACTACATGGTAACATTGTTTTCTATACTATTCAAGCTTCATTATTTTGCTACTGAGAACTTTACAGAAGGCTCCTTTCGAAGTTTTCTTTTTATACCCGTGCTCTCTACACACCTTTTTTACTTTCATACCCATACGTGTGCAGATATCATAATGCCTTCATTGTAAGCAAACACTGTATGCATTTCATTCGTCAGAAACCAATTTGTATTACAAAAGCATACATACGTCTTTTTGACAGGAAACAGTTCCTGTTCAAGAATACCAAAGTATCTATACATTTACACCAGGAAGAGCATTACAAAGCAGCGATTGATTAATGCAGCACCCCAGTTGACGTAGCAGCATCGATACGCGATGCCTGGAGAACAAGTAAACCTTTTGCATTAAACAACTTGAGCAATTTTGAGCAACTACGGATACATGCGATAAAGGCATACGACACATTTGCGCCAATGCAGGTAAAAATGTTAGTGATTATGACATAATTCACAAAATTTTGAGAGCGTATATTAAACATCCGAAATGGGAACTTGTCAATGCGATCCTTTCTTGTCAATACTTTACACTTAGCTGGGCAACGAGTTAGCGACACATACTATCTTCTTACAGGCAAAGACCGAATGTTGCCGCGGTCAACTGCTCACGATCAAGAGCCTGTGCATCTTTTGACTATTAAAGTGAAGACTGAAGACTCAACGTACTTACCCTATACCATCAGGACAGAGACTGGAAACTTTCACACCCCGGAAACAATTCCAATGCACATAGTGCCGGCGATACAATCACAAGGAATCGTCGTGTCGCACTAAACAGCAGTAAACTAATAAACCGTCTACAACAGCGGTAGTTCCTGCATAACAACCTAACATACAGGAAACCTAACTACATCACACTTCACTTTCTTTTTTAGCTGGTAGTGAGTACGTTGCCCTGGATAATGGTTCCACGAGCTCTAATGCTTTTTTCTAAACGGCAAAACCGTCTGGTCTGGTCTATCATGTGTACGATATGTCCACTGTCCACCCAATTTTGTTTGCAAAAATACGGAACATTAGAAATGCGTATTTTGTGCATTGGCCCAAGTTTATTATTTGATGGCAACACACTAGTGTGTCTAGATTTGGCATGTTTCAGCCTGATGGGTAGTTGATTCTGCATGGTTGCAGGCAGATGCAGTATCATGGTAGACAATCGCGGAAACACCTCAACTGGCTTCCCGAAGCCCGCATTGAAGGAGAAAATTACCTTTCCCTGACTAACACTGGCAATGTATTTCTAATGTTCCTTTTTTTTTTAAAACAAAATGGGCGTAGCATGGACATACACGTAATAATCCAGCCGTACTAGTGGTGATAAAAAGGTAAGTGGAAGAAGTCAGCAAATAACCTCAACAAAAAGTGGTTTTGACATTCAGAGAAGAAAAAAAGCATTAGAGCTCGTCTCCCCATGGAACTCAACTGTTAAGGTAAACAAATTTTTAAAAAGATTAAGATTTCACGTGAAAGAAACAAACTATAATTTGAACTCCAATCACGGGGAACAAGGATTGTGACATACCAACCTCTATGTACATGCATACATGTACATAGAGGTTGGTATGTCACAATCCTTGTTCCCCGTGATTACACGTGCATACGTGTACATCACTAAACCAAACAAATCCGTTGTCTACTCGCACATTAAAAATATTCACACAATATACAAACACACACTTGCACAAGAACTATAGAAATTGTACTCACAAACACTTAAAAACTAACGCCGTAAACAACAAAAGGACTACTAAATTGAACAATTAAAAATACTCATGAAATGAACACATAAGCAGTCACACGAAATAGATCTAAAACAAAAATGAACAAACACAAACACACACAGTTCAAACAAAAAGTGCGTTCACTTTCTGACATTACCAGTGAGTAAAAACAATCCTTGTTCCATGGAATTGGAGTTCAAATTGTATAGTTCGTGTCATTCGCGTGAACTCTAATCCGTTTTATACATGTGTACGTTCAGAGTTGTTGAGTTCCATTGGGGATACGAGCTCTAATGCTTTTTTCCCTAAATGACGAAGCCGTTTTTGTTCAGTTAATTATTTCCATTTCATATTTTGTAATGAAATTTTGTACTGCAATTGTTCAAACCAATGGTGGAGTAATCAGCGGTGGCGGCAGCGGCAGCCTACCGTGAAGCAACCTGATCAGCGGCGGCGCACGTAGCCTCTGGTAATTGGCCGACGACGCGCGGCGTTGCGTGGAATGACGGCGCACACCTCTGATTGGATAGTTCGGCCGCAATGAATGATTGACCCTCTGCCCCTCCCCCTTCCTACTGCTGCCGGCTGAACAATTTAATTTTAGCTTCGAAAGGGGGTGAAAAGACCATCTCAAATTTTCACCGACGTCACCGACGCAACAAAAGACGACGTAGCCTAAATAAAATACAAATACGTAAATAGTAAGTCAATAAGCTATGACGTAATGCACGAACAGCCCTTAGCACCGCGTGCTGATGACGTCACAACGATTGAGATTCGATAGTTAAAAGTCGGAAGCCGGGAACGCTAGCAACAGCCAGGTTTTTCTGATGTTGGAACATTCGAGTAAGTAACTTGTTTATTTATTACGTGCATTTTTAAAATTTTATTTTATGGCAAACAAGTTTCGAACAAACCGCAGTCAGGCCGGCCACCCGTAAACCACTCGTCGCGAGCTAAGACAAAGATCCTATTTTGTAAACAAACGCATCCCCAGTACAAGTGAAAACCTTTTTAACTAGATGACGTCCAAATCAATGCTATTAACGATATAACTGTAACGATCATATAGTGTCATTATTTTAGAGAAATCCAAATGTTGTGAGCTGGTAGTGAGAAATTGCTAACGCCACTGACGAGACCATGCGATGCTGCTCCTTTGACTGGTGCTGCCATCTATGAATGTGGAACTCAATGAATAATGAGAGTGAGGGCCAGCAGAGATAAATATTACGGCTACCTTTCCATATCATGCGCATGTTCCCTGTTTAGGCGTGGCTATGCATGGACCGACATTTGGCGTAACAAAAGATTGTCACTCACCTTTCTACTTAGTTATTTAAAGGCGGAGTAGTAATTTAACTTAGTGCTACTTGTATTCACCAAGATCTAACAGCTGTTTTTAGCTGCTCTGTATCAGTTGCTCTGATCATGGAGAGCGAAG
Organism: Lithobius niger; assembly: GCA_023313725.1. Lineage (NCBI taxonomy): Eukaryota > Metazoa > Arthropoda > Chilopoda > Lithobiomorpha > Lithobiidae > Lithobius > Lithobius niger. Next base: position 15,125 of record JAHWFP010089086.1, read on the forward strand.
GCCTGTTTCCGATTTCAAATTCGTCGAACCATACTTGGCCCGAGCCTTGGCTACAGTCAGGGCCCCCACAACGGGGGGGGGGTCAGGTGGACCCACTGGACCCAGGCCCGGTCACTCAAGGGGCCCGCACGACCTAAATTCCCCCTCTCCCCCCGTAATTGTGAGTTTTGATGACTATGAGTAATGTACTCGATTTGTGCGTATTGTGAATTTTTTGATTACTCCCAACAACTCCAATTCAACGACAACACGCACGGAGCAGAAGCACTATACTGCAAGCTTGTCAGCTTGTTAGGCAGGGAAGCCTTCAAACGTAAGCAGCCGGATTAATAAATGAACCAACCAGTTAAAGGGATGTACCTCCCAGCACCATTTTTCTTGGTCCTCCACATCAAGTACGGCCCCAAAGGTCTATTTACTTACCGTTAGTCTTTCCCTTGATAAAAAACCGTTTTAAAATCTGGCGTCTAGGAGAGTTTCTGTTGAATATTGTTAACTATATTTAAGAACGATCCGTCACTAAATGATGCAGTGCACGCGTACAATAATCATGACGTTTCATCTCTGTGTGTACATCTACTAATTTTCTAAAAATTACCATGAGATCTACAATCTAATAGACTAATGCGGTAAAAATTAAAATTAATTATTCCAGTAGATCGCCGAAGCAAAATTATAAGACACTAGTCTAGAAAATTATAAATTGTGATTTTAAAATACAAGAATCATTGCGGTTTTTGACGACACGATCAATGGGTTCACGGTGGCTGGACTATTAGGCGCAATGCCAACTGAGACAGTAGCTATGTTTTTCACTGCGAGGAACGAAGCTACCGTCTCAGTTGACCTTAGCTGTGGTAAATACGTGGATGTGATCGTGGCGTGAGTGTTGTGAGGCAGGCGGAAGGTTAACTTATAAGGCAGGCGGTATGTTGCTTTAAGCACAATTGTGGCCGACGAATATTATAACGTACTGTAATTTTTTTCCGATTTCAGTCAGGGGAGGAGGGCCCGCTGTTGTAGTTAGTCCCAGGCCCCTAACTTTGATGTGGGGGCCTGGCCACAGTGCAGAAAATGGCTTATTACCCACAAGGCAGTTGTCAGTTGCCTCAGGGCTCAACTGAAAAAGAAGTACGTGGGGGGCGGGGCCCCCCCACCAATGCACTTCTCAGCATTATGATAAAAAGCTGTTGCTCTTAACAATTTTGCTAAGAAGAAAAGAAGGTGTATTTTTCCCTCTTTTACAGTCGTACTAGTTTAAGTATTCTTACTCCTGGCTTAAAGCCACCTGGGTGAGCTTCTGACCTACACTCATATTCAATTGTCGACGACGATCGAAAATTACACACACTCACCGCCAGGGTGGAAAATTACATTTCGAAGATTAGAAATAAGCGCATCAACGGAGACTTACCGATGTGGTTCTGGCGTGTGGCACCAAGAGAGCGAGCCTCACACGTGTTTGGAACTGTAATTACTTTGAAGGTCTGGCGCGCTCCCAGCCGAAGCCATGGCACTAGAAAGCGAGAGGG
>JAHWFP010089094.1:436-29022 GCA_023313725.1 Lithobius niger
GCAATTGGTAGGGAGCGACTCTAACTCGCTGGAAAAGAGGGTTAGCATGGTAGTAAACTTAACAAGGTTACGAGAATACATTTTAAAGACAATGGCTTACTTTACTCGACTAAACCCATTCGCAACAAATGTTATTTACATTTGTTGCAAAGCAATGCAAGAGAAGGCTTTCTGCTGGCTTCATATAAATTGCTCTGGGAGTGATGTATTTTAATTTTTTTTATCTTCGAAGGGGAAGGGGTGGGAATATATTCTTAAATTAGCGGATTTAAAATAATGTCCAAATAGGTGAAACCACTCTGTTTTGATCTTTGCCAAATGATTTAAAAGCAGAAAGATGTATAGTTAGTATTAGGATGTTTAGATTAAATAAATAACACACGAAAAGCGCTGTAAATTATATAAAGGAAAGAGGAAAACAAGCCCGATATCCCGCACATTGCCAATCAGCGAGAACTACGTCAAGATGACGTTGAGGCCGACGGCACAGCTTGGAAGACGTGATGTTTCTTTAGTTGTCTCAATAAATGCGGATGCAAACGTATTTATGTTGCCTTTTGGACTTAAATGTCAGACTGCGTGAGTGGTGAATTGAAACCACGACCTTTGAAACCAAATGCCGACGTTCTACCGCTGAGCCATACTGACACGGCCTCGGTATGACTCAGGCTTAAAGAACCTCAGCATTGGGTTTCAAAAGTTGTGGGTTCAATTCCCCATTCACGCAGTCTCACATTTAAGTCCAAAAGGCAACGTAAATAGGTTTGCATTCGTATTTATTTAATTTGTTCTGGAGCCCATTTGACTGTCCGTCCTGTTTAATCTTTGGTTGTCTAGCACTAGTTACTTGCATGTCTAGTTGCGCACCCAGAGGGGGGTAAAGGGTGGGAGGGGGGGAGGAAACCACTTGTCCCTCCCAAGATCTGAGCTTAACAGTAAAACTGAGCAAGTGCACGAACCTTGATTTTTTTTTCTACTGACACCAGAAGGCCCCACTTTTTCGCCTGAGGTAGGGTACCGTTGGTTTATATTACATTGGTCTCAACAACCCAAATTCGTTCTCGAGTCCAGTTTTTCCCCTCATCCCCGGCACCCCCTCGTGCGAAAAATTATTTACATCGTTGCTGAACAAATAAGGAATTTGCAACTCTTAGGAAAATTTCTAAAATGAATCTTCTTAAAACCATGAAAAATCACTGAAACTGTTAAAAATGCATTAGCTTTCGGACCCATTTTCTTATTTTTTTTGCCCCCTCCAAACAAAATTGCTGGATGCGCCATTGTGCATGTCACGTGGAGATGCACCGTGTGATAAAAAGAAACAAGGAAACTGAGGCAAAGGTTTACTTTTCCGTTAAGACATCTTGCTTTCCAGCAACATAATCTCTTCAATCCAAGCATCTTCACTCGCCTTTAACTATGTACGGCTAGCCTCTGTCCTGTAGCCCCAGCCTTATCAGTTTGAACTGCCCTAGATATGATCTTGTCTCCATTTCAAGCAGAACGCGATGGTTATTTCGTTATTATATCGTCTTCCACCAGATTTGTTTTATTTGCATTACATGGTAATTTGGTGTGCGCAGCTAACTTTTGCGCGTGTCTCCTAAATTCCATACAGAAACGCCGTCAAAACAGCTGATGCGTGAAGACGGCCGGCTATAAAGCTCTGAGGTCATATATTATCCACGAAGCGCCCTAGGCCGCTTCCGTCATTTTCCAACAAAGACGCCATCTTGTAAAAATGCAGTTTGTACTGCGACTTGCCTTTATGCGAATTTCAACTTCCATTTTGACTTGGACGTATCTGTCTTTATCAAATATGAGGAAGAGGAATTTATATCTTCCCAACTTGAACTCCGTGATGTTGGAAACTGCAGCGCATTCTAGCATCATGTTTTTATACACACTTGCTGTCGTGCGTTATATATAATATTTTCTGTATTTTAATGAGACGCGTGAACAGCAAGCGTTAGAGCATCTGATCTGCTGTCTGTTAGAGTGTGTATATGTGTCCAAAACAACTTAAGAACTCCCTGTGTCATTCCTTTCAAACTACACAAACGTAAGCTACCCCTTTTTTGAGCATTTCGATGCGCAACTCAATAAAATTTGTTAACGTTTCCATAAATATATATATCCAAGAATTTATAGGGTTAGAGAAGAGAATTTGTCCCTAAAAATTCTTAAGTCCCTACTGGAACTTGTTCATTCCTATTAGTTCCATCCGAGATTTCAGAGGGCGCCACGCGTTCTATTTGATAATGGTTGCTCCTTTTTTTAGCCCAAATTTAAAGTAAACTAAATTACAACTAAGCTAAACTAGATAATAATTAATGTTTAATTTCGTTTAATTTTAGGATGAAAACTGAGTAAAAATTCCCACATAAAACTCATGGCGCCCTCTATAAACTTAGACGGAACTAATAGGAATGAATCTAAGACGTTTCAGTTGGGGGTCTCAGTCATAAATTCTCCTCCCCAACCCTAGAAATTCGTGATAAACTCAGGGTGGTAAGAATTGCCTCCTGACTGGTAGTCAACCACAAAGACTTGCAAAACAAGGACAATTTAATTTTCGACCCAGCTTGTTGAGGATCTCGATCACTCACAGACAAACCTTGCATTAATGAGATGAAATCCAGTAAAAACGGTAAAAACAAGGTGCACTAACTGCAATACTTACAATAAAACATCAAACAATTTAAAACATGGGGGAACTAATCCAATTCATGGTGAATTACTTTCAGCCATCTGGGAAATGATGTCACAAGTAAACAAACCTACATTTTTACTTGTGACATCATTTCCCAGATGGCAGAAACTCGTTCACCATGAATTGGACTAGCTCCGCCAGGTTTTAAACTGTTTGACGTTTTATTAAAAGTATTGAATTTAGTGCTCCTTCTTTTTTTCGTTTTTTTCTGTATTTCACCTGATTAATGGAAGGTACCGTTTGTTTGTAGGTTTTAGCTCATTTCAACTCTTCTATTTTTTTTATAGTTTCGTCCGGCGCCGTGTTATCCTACAGTGGTCCATTTCCCCGACTCAAACTACGCGCAGCCTCCTTTCCAACCTTCCCCTCTATTTTTTCGGTCCTGGGTAAACACCCAACGGGGTTTCTTCAACGCTTTTTAACTATTTATTACGCCACTCAAATATATTTCAAACTTAAAATATCCCGAAGGTTAGTTGAATAGAAATACTACCAACATTTTCTTTTCATACGTCACCACTCTCCCCGAGCAAGCGAAGCGCAAAAATCTATTTCAATTTGACAAGTCATAATGATCGTCATTTTTAATTCTTTATTTAACGTTTAATGGTTAGTATCCTACTGCCAGTTAGTTGCTAATCGCTTGCTTTTAAATTCGGGCTGCAAGTACGTACCTATGCGTAGCTGCCAGAATTTTTTTGTTTACAAAAGAATAACTTCTTATGATTAGTTTCGGACCATAGTTTTTTTTTATACACAATAGACATTTTGTAACCGGCTATTTACGTATAGCAGGACGCAACACGAGGCAACACTCGTGGTGCTCCTTGCAGTTACATAGAGCTGCTTGTGCGCCCTGCCAACTTCTGCCCAACAGCACAACTAAGCCGAACACCAACAGCTGGTAGCGAGCCAGCCCCACTGCTCAACCAGTTGGGAACGGTTCGCACCTGTTAGCCAGTCACGTGACGTAAAGTCTGAGGCAACTCCCCATTATTCGCCAGAGTATAAATACTGCTGGGGGAACGATTGGGAAACCAGTTGGTGCAGGGTGAAGCAACTCCAAATGTTGATCTCTCTGACTCTCGCTAGGACTGAACACGGCTTTAAACCGGGTTCACTGCCTAAATGTGATACTTTCTGCTTAGATTCCTAGCTATAAGCAGTAAGGAGTGAATTGGCAATTTAGTTATACTTTAAAACCTCTCGTCCACTTCCTAAGTAGTTAAGCTTTTTTTACTGGAAGCAGAACGATGTACGGAAAGGACAGGACAAGTCCGGGGATTTGATTCGGAAAATCTCCAACCATGGTAGCCGAGAAAATACCCTAAATAGGCTGGACTCCCAAAGCTGCTGAAAAAATATGGTCGTCTCTCACCCTATCCAGCCTCGTAGGCCTGGAAGGGACTTGCCAGAGTCTCGTTTCCAGTTACCGATCAGGTCAATATAATGTCCTCATGTTATGACTCGATTTTCGACGTCCCAATAACTTTCGACAAAATTCGCTATTTGATATTTGCCATTTTGGCCTTCATAAAACTGAGTAATTTTCAAAACTGAGTAATTTTCAAAGAATATTCTAAGTTCAAGTATTTGACACACCAAAAGGAAGGAAGAACTAGCAGAATGTGGAATTTTAATGTCAATATTGAACCATTCGAACTAGTGACAGACGAAGTAACATTAGTATTAGCAGGAGTAAAGCTTTTGCATTAGTAAAATTTTTTATTATAAAATTTGTTAACTTGAATCCAGCAAATATCACCGATTATTCTAACATGGTTATAATTTTGAGACGATCGTTAAGATGATTTCAATGACTCCGTTATTCAGACTTGAGCATATGTGTCCGTGTAGTACGAATTTTCGAGATTTGGGAAGGTTCAGGCACGGACTTTTAAAATGTTTGAAACTTATTCCATATTTAAAAGATTTCCGTATATACTGGATGTTTGGCATCTAGGATATTTGTTTTAATCGGTCAGCCCTACATAGTTGATGCGACGGGCAAGCCATCATTTATTTCGATAGAAACGCTTATTTCCCCGTTTATTACGTTCCTGGTTGTTTCAGCTTTATGCTTCTCTACAAATCTTGCACAACATTTAATATTACATTGAAATGCTGCATTTTTTAGCATTCTCCCACTCTTCTCTCAGTGCCAGAGAAGCATTTAAAGCTCTTACTTTTGCGGCCACGAGCAAGCTGCCCTCTATTTTTAAAACAGTACACGTTACGTTGTTGCTGCCTTGGCACAATTATGCAGAGTGCGCCTCTGTACCATTCTACGTCACCTTTCGCCGCAGGGCTCAGACGTCTTATATTCCAAGTGACAATCTAGAAACCCGCTAGTGTGTCACCACCAAGTAGATGAGATTTATTGTCAGAACTTGTAGTCCATGTGTCAGGCAGTGAAAGTTAGCTTTTTGGTGCCTGAAAAGTGGCAAATACCACATGATACATCGTATAATATTTAATAACTCTTGGTGCATATTATTCAATAACCATTATTGCTACGAAAGAATGGTTGAAATAAAAGTTGTTTGCAATAATGTAGTATAGAATGTTGGTCCTACACCTGTTTTTCCGTATCTCGTACACGTTTGCAGGAAAAAGGGAATTTTAGGCGATTTTCACCAAAATCTATAAAAACTGCGAACTTGGCATTTTGGTCTGTTATTAAATAACCGTTATTGCTACGAAAAAATGGTTGAGATAGAAGTTGTTTGCAATAACGTAATATAAAAGGTTAGTCCTAAATATTTTTCCATTGGACGAATAAGGTTATTTTGGGCAACTTTCAGCCATATTTGACTTATTTAATGCCTATAGATATTTCAATTTGGCAAATTACAACCTTCAATTGCTGTTATAAGTTACATGCCTCCGGTTTGGCTTTTCTGTATGACCCACCTTTGCAACATTAGTTCAAACGTTGTTAAATGTTGAACACTTATATTTCCTATATTTCCCTATGCACGAGCACAATAATCAGAAAAAAAAATCCACAAGAGTGAAAGAACCCGCCAAGTATCAGCTAATCAAACTAGTGATATCAGAACAAAAACGGCTGCCACCAAGTTGTTACATGGTGTACTAACCGAAAAGTGCTCCCCTTAGCAAGTAGTGATGTCACCCCGCCAAACGAACAATTGCCAAGTTAATTTCACCGCCAATAGGCTACCCATTGCATTTTAGCCGTGCAGTTGTTTGGTCATGCAATTATTTTTCAGCCAGTGCGTTTTTAGTCTTCCTATTTCATATTTTTAGTACGGAAGACAATTCGGGTACCGTAATGTTGTTTGCCAAATTTTACAGTTGGCGTGTTTTGACAGCGAGATCTTCACAAGAAGCCCACGTTTTATTTTGACATCCTCATCTCGACTTCTCCTCCCTGAGAACCCACTTGACGTCAGCAAGAATGGGATATCTAGCAATATTGCTGCTGAAACAATGAATATGCAAACGGGCTTGGCCTGCTAGTATTGACCGGCGTGACCCGATTAGAGCTGCATTCTGTAGTTCGTAGTTCTGTAGTTCATCGCATCTGAGTGGTAGCAGAGCTCACCAATCTGCCTGAAGAAGCTGATCAGACTCTGCCATGTCGAATAGAATAAAATAGAATAGAAGGTGTCGGCTTATAAGCTTAGAGCTTTTTGAAGGCCCAATCGGCAGATGTTAAGTGGAAGGTATCACCATGAGGACAGTTTTTTTTTGCCGCATGAGAGAGGAAACGGGAGGACCCGGAGGAAACCCTCGTGCAACGGCGGGAAACAAGAGGAGAAAAACCAGTACATGTACACTTCCCTTCGCCATTTCCCTGTCCCCTCCAGTTAAAGTCTCTGACAGTCTGTGCCGACCTAGGTAGTGTGAGAAAATACCATACTTCTTTAGTGGCTGTAGGATTATGCTACGCCGTGTGGTCTCCACGTTTGCCTCGGGACATCGACCGGATTGAGTCGGTTCACCGTAAATTCGCAAAAAGTGTGCCGGGACTAAGTGATTTGCATCACATCCAACGAATATTGAGGACTGGTCAGGAGCTACTAGAACTTCGTAGAACTAAATTTGATTAGTCCTTATTACTAAGATATTGGGACTGATTTCAGTTGATCTACCATTCTTTGATCTGTCCAACAGCCACTATTCTACTAGAGGGCACCTATTGAAATTGGAGGTTCAGAGTTAACACCGTGACTGTCGAAAGCAATTTTTCTCAGTTCAGGTGGTGAATGCACGCTGTGAACTTGAGTCCCACAGGGTGATAAATAAGCAGTCCTTTCACAGATTCCTTAAGAGGACGCAATAATTGTTTTGGGAACTTTGCACTACAGTTTTGGTCCCGGTTTAAGTGGCTCACACCCCTTCCGGTATTCTTTTACAAAAGGTGGTAACTATTCTGGACATTATCTTGGCCTCTGACGATTGGAGGTTTCCCGGATCATGGTCTCCTAATATCTATAAAGGCTTGACCATAGAGATTCGACGTGCTATCCGCTTCGCCTCCGATTCTGCCACCTGTCGCGCTGCGAGCACACTGTAAAAAGAACTGTTCTACCAGCTGAACTGAATTATGAAGTAACTCGTGACCTGCCGTCATACGCGAATTTTAAAAGCGAAATATTGCATTGTCGGAAAATTATTGAGGTTAAGAACGATGGCTTGATGCTACATACCTCTCTGTGCACGAGACGTCGAAATAAGGCTCGAGAGACTAAATTTCGTTAAATTCAAACTGATGGAAGAACCAAGATACGTGGTTATCGTACTGATAATTTCGCTACGGCATTTTCCATTCTCATTAAAAATGTGTTAAACGAACCTTTCACGAAGCAACAAATCGTCCGAAGATTTCAAGGATAGTTACCAAAAGGGTGGCCACACACCAAATTAGACGTTTAGTCGGACAACAGAACATTTTGTCGCAACCTGTCTCAACGTGCTGCAGACGTCTCCAAAACCATAGCAATGAGTTGAGCGCCACACACCGGATGCGACACTATCGCGAGACGTATTTAGGCGTCTCGCGACAACAAACCGAAGCTCCTGCTAGTTGCGTCTGGTGGGGTCTCTCCACCAGATGCGGCGTTTTGTCTCGCAACGTTTCGTCGCGATACATTTGTCCAATTTGGTGTGCGGCCGGCCTTACCGTAAAATAATGTTCGTTTAGTGCTGCAACAACAGGAACTCTAATAATGAAACAATACCACATTTTTGTGCTTGCCACTAACACTTTCAACGCTGTGAGTACAGTTTGTAGTATGCTTTCAGCATGCCTAGCGGCAGTTTTGGAAAGCTTTTTATGCCTGGCACGCGTGCTGAACCACAGCTAGCGTCAAGGCTTTATAGGTACTAGTAAGAGTGAGATGGAGCAAGAGTGCCTGGATCGAATCCCTGTGGTTTCCCCTCCCTCTTCTTCCTTCAAAGATGACGATCGATAATGTTCAAAATTGCACCGCTAAATAGATAGAAACAGTTTGCCTCAGATGACAAGGGTCCAAGAAATTGACTTCAATGCAAAAAAAAATAACAATAATAATAAAACCAGCAAACTAATTCGTGCAACTCAGATTGTACGGGACATTCCCTTTAACGAACCTAATGAGACAAAGACTACATTTCCCTTAAGTAAATCAACTCAAATCGTAATGGCCTCCCAAAGATACAATTGGCTCGCTCCGTTTGCTTGCTTTCCTTTAACCAATCACACGCTCAGTCTGATGCCGGGACCCAAGGATTCTGTTACAACTTGCTTTTTTGGATGGCCGCCCAAAATCCAACGCAGCGAGGCATGAACACCCCCCCCCACCCCCACACTTCACATATCCCCTCCCTTTACTTTTGGTCGGTTACAGCCGTCAAACGAGGAGCTGCCCAGCTGACATCTACCCTTACCACCCCCTCCTTCCATCCCATCCCCCCCTCCCCACCAAGAACGCAGGTGCGACAATTCTTGGCAACTCGACCATAAAAAGGGACAATCGTCTCCGCGAAATACGCCCTTTTTTTATCCTTTCTTTGTCTTTTTCTCCGATAAAGTGGTCCTGAAACAGAGACGTCCATTTACGAATCTCACCTTACCACTCCCCCCCCCCCCAATCTCCAAAAAAAATTGAGTTAGCCTGAAAAAAAAATCACATGGTTGATGTTAAACACCAATGACCACCATGTGATTTAAAATTGTGGTCGATTTGTGTCTGCGCATGTTTGTAGAAGGCCGCGAACATTTCACAAAAAATTGTTAGCTGGCCTGTCTTGTTGATACAATATTTTTTTCTTTTTTTTTTTAAATTGAGGTCACGCCAAAATACTTTGACATAAATTTTTATGATGCACTTCGTGGCCTTGTCTTTAAACGTCATCAAACATTTATAAAGAGTCTAAACAATTTTAAATGTACGGCTTATTTAAAAAAGAAATTTTTTGTTTCTTTAGCTTCACGACCAGGTACGACCGCTTGAAACTTGAACGAAAATAAGCGACGTGTTTGTAAGGGCTGTTTACGAATCCAAACGCAGCGAGATAAGCACAGCTGAATGGGCAGCGTCCTAGCCTCCAAGCTAAGAGAACCCGATATCGAATCGCTTCCTGACCCAAGTACTGTAACAAATTCTAAGAACGCATTTCGTAGTGGTTCTGTTTTTTTTCTAATAAAAATGCACCCCCCCCCCCCACCACCACCCTTCTGGAATGTTTAAATGAATACTTAATCTTAACGCTTTAGCACCTTTTCTTACGAGACCAGAGTTTTCGGTAAAGACTTAATCTTTGAGAGCGGAATTAATCCGTCAGCTTTTTCTTTTGAGGCTGGGTGTCAGTGGCTCTTAGGCTATTTCCTGTCTTGTTCTCTATTTATTCAGGCCAACAGGCTTGTCAGGAGATAATAAAATGAACACACGTCCGGTCGTTTGTAGGACATGGGAGTGTCCTTGTTGTAACTAATGCTTCATACTCCATCCCTTGTCACAAGGTCGTCTGGGAAAGAAGCTGTGGTTTTCGTTTCCCTGCTCCAGGCCAGTTGATTCAACATCGCCCGAATCCTATTTTACCAAAGCAACGCTAAAAGACATCAACTTTTTGGCACGCGCATGAACTGGCGTTGAATCAGGAAGCAAAACACGCGATTTCTGCCCCAGTCGGCCTTGGCTTTAAGAGGCCATCTGCTTCACCGCTTCACGTTCATGGAACGCTGTTGCACGTGAACGTCCCGCATGCATGTACTAATCGTACCATGAGTTGTGTTTTTTTCGCACCTGCCTGTTAGGTTAAAACCTATGCACGCATTTTTAACGTGAGTTACCCAAGAAAATAGTTACGAGTCGTCGTTCCACATCCACGAGGAGTCGTTAGACACCTAGAACGAGAGATGAAATATGCGGTAATCATGGAATCGTGGACAATGCGTCAAGTCCTACGGTCTCTCTTTATGTCGCTTCTGGTTTTATTAAATCATAAACAGGTAGAAATACATACAGAAATACATACGCGAGCCGGGTTTGGTTACCAAACTTATTGGGTGATATTGATCGCCTCGAGGTGGTACAGCGCACCTTCACCAGAAGCCTTCCAGGTTTCAAAACACTCTTCATGCCGGTTCTCGCCTTCGTAAGGCCAGATTGGAACCATTAGAGTTACGTAGGGTTAGAGACCTCACAATGACTTTTAAGATTTTGCATGGATTACTACCGATCGATCTACTCTTTTTCGAGCAGGCTTCCTTTTCGTCCATCAGAGGCCATTCCCTGAAGGCTGCGTGTCGACCTTACCCGCCTGGACTGTTGGAAATCATTCTTTGCCGTGCGAGTGGTCCCAAATTGGAACTCACTCCCCGAGGAGACAGTGTATGTCATGTCAGTCTCAATCTTCAAGAGAAAGCTACTTAGCTGTGACCTCACTAAATTCCTTTAAATCACTTTCCCATAATACGCATTCACTTTTTCTCTCTTTTCCATTTAACGCTGGTAACGGTATCAGTGGCCTGTCCTTCCCTAACCCCACATCCACTTTTGCTGTGAGTAAACCTCTTTTTATTATTATTATTAGAAAATGAAAATTCCGCCGCTGTATTTCAGACTACAAAAAAAAAAAAAACAGCCGAAAAACTGAGCATTGGTAAAATAAAAACGTTCCAGAAAATATCAACTTAACCCTTTTGGTTCCTCTTTAGCGGGTCAATCACCGCCTTAGGTTAGTTCCAAATTTAGAAGACCTCAAAGTTGCCTTCATTAATATCTGTTTGCAGTTTTAAGAGGGGTGGGGAGGGGGGTCAACTTTAGTTTTAGCTATCAATCGCTGCTTTGCGCTGCGAGTCCGTCCCCCCATTTCATCTTCGCGCTACGAATGGCCTATTTTCTCGGTAGTGTTAAAGGGACATTCCCCCGTTTGGCCTCGTTAAATGTGCCTGCACGTGCGAGGGGCATCGAGTCCGAATGGCCTTTACTTTCTGCTACTTTGGCACGGATCATTCGTTACTTTATCGAGGGTTAATTAGATGAAGCAAGATGGCTTTGGCGCATCGTTAGAGCGAGGTTTCCGTCCGCACCAGCCTGTCGGGTTTAATATGTCCGACCAGCGGATATAATGGCTGTCGCAAAATTAGGCGGGAAATTAAAGGAGACGCCATGCAAGAGACAATGACGCACAAACCGCCGAAATATTAATATGTTGTAACGAGTTGTGGTTATGAGTTGACACACGTTTTCCAACGAATCATGTTACGTGTGTACTGCCGTTCCATGACAAATGGAAAGGAATAGCCCACATCAACTCGATCGTTGAGAAATACGCGGTGGAAGCATTATAGCCATTGTCTAATGAGCCAGAAATGTGCGCAAAAACTAAAACTATCGAAACGCTGTTTGTTTAATGACGCGCGTTGAAATGCAGACAGTTGCTTTACCCACCAGCGTGAGGGCACAGACATCCGAGAGGGCAGGGGAAACTTTCATTGAAAGGGCACGCTGAGGCGTTCTTTTTCTGGGGACTTTTTTTTTGCTTGTCACTCACGCTTTTACCATTTTTGGCCCCTTACGTTGGCTTCTTAGCTTTCTCGTTGCCTTTTTTAGGGCTCTAGGCCCATTCTTCTCGCTGCGACCAGCATTTTTCAGTGCAGAAAAGCAAAATATGGCATGTTTTTTCTTCAAAAAGGGTGAGAATAAGGGCATTTTTCCAAAAAGGGCAGGGGCAATGCTCCCCCTGCCTTCCCCTGCCCCTCCCCCCTGTGCAAGCTACTAACGTTACAGGGCTCGAAATGAGCGGTATCGCGTCGCAGTTTGCACCACAATTTTAGACATTTGCGATACAAAATTGAAATTTGCGTAGCAGTTTAGCGACGCAACATCATGGCGAACGATAACTATGTTAAAAATCCTTTTGCAGTAGGCCTAGCCCATTTACACTAGAACATTCATTGTGTTCCCTAAAATTCTTAATTCCAATCCCTATACAAAAGTTAAGTTATTTTTATAGCATGTACAAAGAATGAAATTGAACGCTGCACAATCGTAACATAAGGCACCAGAATATTTAGGTATTAAAAAAAATGATGCAATTTATATGTCGCACAATCATATTCTCTTGTTCGAACTGGACCATCAATTAAAACGAAAACACCCTTTTGCCTGCTAAAAAAAAAATTATTATGCTGCATGAAAACTGCTAACCATTATTTTGCGATTGCTACGCATACTTTTTATTTTGCATCGCAATTATGATACACTCTTTTTTCTGGACATTTCGAGCCCTGCCGTTACCTATGGATTAATTCGGCCAACTCTCTAACTGGGTTTTTGACATTTTGCTTCACTTACTCCTGACGTTGTAATACCGCAGCATAAAATGTGAAATTCAGCCTTCAAACCTTTCGGCTTAATCATGATAATAATAATAAATGTTTAGTTGGGACAGAATCCAAGAGGAACAGACAGGGTCCACCTGCCCTATTCTCCCTGCCCCAGCATATACTTTCCGCATTTACATACATTAAAGCTGGGGTGGCATAAAGGTTGCCCGTATGGTTTGACACTAGAGTGTCAATGTTAAAAGGGGACCGGTCATTATTTATGGGCAGGGGGGGGGGGGGGGGGGGAAGGAGAAGATAAACTGTCACCCATAATTTTTTGAACACCCCGAAAAAAATCTTGACCCCCCCCACTCAAGGTCCTAAAATAATGAGACCCCCCCCAAAAAAAATGGTGTTTTCGTATACGTATTGATACTGTCTACAAATGATTTCCTGTAGCCAAATTAAGTAATTAGCCCTTCGCACCGACAAGTTACCACGACTTGTAAGGAAAACGTGCCTCGTTTCTAACGAAAAGACTGGTTGGCTTAAAAATATTCTATAAAATACCGATGTTCCTTACACCCATCTTGTATCGGGTTTCATATAGTATAACACACTGCTTGTACGCCCACATCCGTAACACAGTCGGCACCCGATAGACAACAGAAAGCAAGAAACAAGTGGGCAAGGCTGTGCTAGAGTTTATTGAAAAAATTATAGTTGTATTGGCACTACTTGCCTCAAAACCTTGTATACTCACATCATGGGGGGTGGAAGGGGGAAGGTCTTGCATTCCCCGCCCCCTGAAGCTGAGGCATTTTTGGAAATTTTTGCTGCTGAAAGTACCATTTTTTAGGTCCAAAAATGTGTTTTTCTTCCAGTTTGGTAAGTGCTTTTTTGTGACTCCCCTCCAGACGGGACCTGAAAAATGTATGACCCCCCCCCCTCGAGAGGGTCCAAATAATGCATGCCCCTCCCCCCCCCCCATTTCCTCCGCCCCCTACCCCGGACAATAAATAATGACTGGCCCCTAATGACCCATGTTCCTTCTCTCGTTCTTGATCTTGACACCATGTGGCCAGTTGTAGAACGACTGATCGTAATTACGGATAACGTACATACGTTAACAATTTTCTGGGTAAGGTTTTATCTGATAAATACGTGAGCGATGTGGCAAGCATTCGCGACGTGGCAAGCCGAAGCGTTGAATCGACGTTGAAGCGATGAAGGAGTTTCGTTTGTTTAAGCCAAGGCTGACTGACGTAGAAATTGCGCTTCTCACCTCCCGACTCCACGCCAGTAATTGCGCTAGCCGAGAAGTTTAGGGCGTATTTATGCGAAAACTCGCCTTCGAAGCCTTCTCGCAGCTAAAGCGAGAAATCATCTGAAATTCCAACATGGCGGCGGTTTTACTCCACGGGCTCGCAGCGAGTTCAGAAGCGAGTGAAAAACCTTTCGTCAGGAGGAATTCTTCATCTTATTGCCACAGATTATAAGACTGCAAGCATTTACTCAAACGATATCGGATTTAGCTAATCCAGGTAGCGTTATTATCATGGCAACGACTCATCTGCCATCGAGATTGAATTCTAGCTGCGAGAATGCAAAGGTGAGTCGTTACATAAACGCGCCCTAACGCCTCTTACAGTGGAGAGATATGGTCCGGGGTTTTCGATTTCCCTGGGTGAAAAATCCCAGGGGTTGCAAAAAGGTGAGCTATGATCAGGGAGGAAAACAGAAGGGGAGGGAAAAGTCGAGGCGGTCAAACCCCGAGGATTTGGTGCTGAACCCCCGAGGAAGTATAGCGTAGAAACCTCTAGGGAAAATATTCCACCCTCTAATATCCCGGGGAAAAATTATGTAGTGAGTAATGCATTCGAGGGTGTTTTAACCGAAACCCCAGGGGTTCCACCCCTCGACTTGCACAAGAGCATATCTCACCACTTTTAATTTTCAAAATCCCTGGGGATTTCCCCAAAACCCCCAGGGTTCGACCACCTCGGGTTTCGCTTTCCCCTGGGTTAATTTACCCCTTACCATGTTTCTCCACCGTTAGTGATGCTTTGACAAAATAAGATTCTAGCGGCGTTGAATGAATTGCCTAAAGCCGAGAAGCGAAACCTGCTGCTTCCCTCCCATACGGCTTTTAAACAAGGGATGGATACGAAGGGAGATCGAGTTGCATCATGGGTACAGCCACGTCCTACAGACGTGTATGCATTTGTCAACTCCTTATTATAGTATGAACGAGGACGTCTCAGTAGCTATCTTATCAAGGAACACATTCATAAAAGAGTAGGCTATGAAGAAATTCGTGCACATATCTATCTCCCCTTCCCCTCTCAGTAATTAACAATCCATACTTGTAAGTAAGGCTGCACCGATTCCGAGCTGCCCAGGCGATTATCGCCGAGCAGAGCATGACCGGCAGTGCTCGGAATGCCGAGCAATTACGTCCACTTATAACCGAGTTGAGCGCCACAGCTTGCGTCTAGTCTTGGCACGCGATTCTAGGGCCGATGGACCTTGAAAGCTATCCTCATTGTGTCGGTTACTCGATTCCAGTTGATGATTACGGTTGACGAAGACTGGTGTCTACTGCAGGAAGGTTAATTAAACGGCTACCACAGAATTCAATAAAGGAACTAAATTTACAGGTAATTCGTGCAGATCAACGACGTTTTTATGCTTTTTCGTGGCAACCGCAGCATTGTTTTGGTAACACCAGGCTGTTTTAGTGAAAAGATTTCTTGTTTCTCGAACAACAAGTGCTGATTAATAAAGGAGCTCGGTTCCGCACGGCAGCACTGATCGGCTCGGTTCTACTTGGTGTTAACAGGCATTTTTTGAGCGGTCGGCTCGGGATCGGTTCGGCAGGAAAAAATGTGCTCGGTACAGCCTGACTTGTAAGTATCAAGTTTTCCAAAATTGTACGAATATGAATCTGGATTAGAAAATAATTAAAATCAAATTACGGAGTTTGTAAAGTCCCGGATGCACATGTTTTTACTTTTAATTAAATTTTACATTAAGCAGAAATTACAATTATAACCTCCCCCCCCCCCTTCCCTCATCACAATATTTTTTCTTCGAGACAATTTATAGTAGCAATTAGAGTTGCGACAGACCGTTCGTTCCACCCACGTAATTAAGGTCACGTGACGGCGAATTTAATGTTTGACAGGGCAACTGCATCTTTTTTCGTGTAAATTTAAAATCGCTCATCGAGAATTAATCCTTAAACCCATGAAAAATTGCCCATAATGATGGTGTATTTTTTAAGTTTATCTTTGGTGGTAACGCCAAACTGCGACACTGAATTTATTCAGAAATTACAGGCCGATTGCGTAAGGTTACCGTCATGATGGATTTCGAAATGGGAACAAGTTTTGAATCGTTACAGGAATAGTAGTAAGATTTGAGTTGAGTTGAGTTTGTTTCAGCACAGTTTAGAATGAAATAATTGGCAAAAGACGAACCTGACACCACAAAACCAGATGCCCACGTGTAGAGTGGGTAAGAGACGCACAACAAAAAAAAACATTAAAAAAAAGGAATAAAAAAGGTAATTAATGTGGAAAATAGTGTGTCCACAATCAAAAAAAGTATGATTAACAACAAATTATTAAGAAAAAATGTACGAGTATGCTACTAGAAAACACTGCAACCAAATAAGAAAAGTTGTCAATATTACTCGTAATGTTAAACAGCGTTGCCAAGCTCACTGGGTTTTGATGTAATGTCCTATTAAACAAATGTTTCTTGAACGATTTCAGGCCAGTAATAAGTTTATTTCGGTGGGCAATGAATTAAAAAATGTACTACCCAGATAGTAATAGGTGAAGAACAAGAAGCAACTAAGAAAAAAAAATAAAGAAAAATAATATGAGGATTTTTTTGGTAGAAAGTGGATAAAAATAAAGGAATTCAACTAAATTCTTGATTTTTTTTTTAATAAAGCCAAAAGCGAACAATCATAGGCTACAACAATTTTTCGTGTAGAGTAACAATTTCTTTAATAGTTTGCTGTTGTTTGAAATCATATCAAAAACCAATACTGGTAAAAGGGCCCGCCAAGTTCCGAATGGTTCGGCCCTTCAAAGGAGTGATATCAACACACCGCAACATTCACCAAGTTAATCGCACCGACTAATAGTTCGAAGGTTAGATGAAAACTAGAACATTGCTACTATCGCCTGAATGAGATTCGTGAGATATATACATTCCATAATTTATAATGTCTGTCGTAATTGTGCGACTAAGGCAATGCATGTATTGAGCAGGTTGCCACAAATGGGAAAACGCTGTAATCTTAAAAAAAGATGCAAACATTAATTTATAAAATCGAACAGTTATTGGAAAATTAGTTCAAATTTTTGCCTGTGGTAAGCTATGCGTCGGACTTGAGTTTCTCCAACATGTTGCACTCCATGGCAAGAATTATGGTGGCTGCCATCCCATAATCCCAAAGCGGAAGTATCACATTTGGCTACCCGTTAAATCGTGAATCTGCTTGTCCGGTAAACACAGTTTATCATATACCATCCTAGGTTAAACGTATCCCGGCGAGAAGCATCTACGCGTTCCGGAAAAATTCCGACGATTCACGAAGGTGACGTCATTTACCCAATTTGGGCATAACTAGATGCAAGTAAATAAAATGATCTAAGTGAGGTATACTGTTAAGATCCATTTTTTTTCGGTAACCAATCAGTGACAAGTAAAGCTTCGACCTGTATAATTACTGAAGCAGAAAGCACTACACCCAGGGAGCTTGGATTATACGTAGCTTGATAGGGTGCACCCACTAGTTGAACGCGTCTGAGCTAGAGCGCAGCTATTTCCCGTGGTAAAGTATACACGAGCGAGATTCAGTTGATAACGTGTTTGCTCCCAAACCAATCCTCGAAGCAGACGACGCTTGGTTTTTCGAAACTAACAAAAAGGTTTGTTTCAACTAGCGAGTAGTTTTTAACGAAATTAATGCATAATTATGAAATATCTGATCGCTCAATCTTTACTGAACGTTAAAATACACATTATTAAAACGAAACGACAAATTCTTACCAGATTACCCACGACGAGAGTAGCTGACGTCGTTATGTCGAAACCAAAACAATGGCATGCTTTGTGATGATCGCTTGTGGCGGTGCTCTGCGTCTGATAACAAACGTTGCTATTTTCAGTGGCATTGTCGATTGTACTGGTAGATTAATACACTTTAAAACAATTAAAACAATTGAAGCAATTCGGCTTACGTTTGATGATGAGTACTCGTTCGTTTGTTAGTCCAATTTTGTGTCAATTCATCAGCAAAATCAAAAGCCAATGAGATGCAAGAATCAGTAAAATGGCGCGAAAAATGGGAGCAGAGACGTCAGACGCGTTTGTGGTATGGTAAAGCAGCTCCTAAAATCTCGCACGGTTTCTCGCGGAAATGCGTAATAGTAAGTAAGTCCACCCTATCAAAGCCACGTATAATCCAAGCTCCCTGACTACACCGTGGTCTTTTGAGTATAAGTTGAACATGGTGGTCGTTTTCGGGACAGAAAACAAAATCTTACTAAAATTTACGTCGATGCAAAGTTTGCCAGTTATCATTTTCTTAAATGAGTAATAAAAATGTAACAAATTGAAGACCTAATCGTAATTTTTTTAAAAGCTTGTAATGAACTTGAACAAGAGTCAATTAAAAAAAAAGTAGGGGATCACAAGTCCAAAAATGGGGGGGGGGGGGGGGCGTTCGCCGAAGCAGGAAAATAACAAAAACGTTTCCAAAAGTGATGCTTGCCATTGATACAACGCCAGCTGAGATAGCTAGCTGCGTTCCTTGCTCCACTCCAGGCCCGTCAGCTTTGTGTTCTTCCGGCATTAGTTAGTGACAGAAACGCCAGAAGTCCTTCAGTACCGTACGGCATGAGAACCAAAGGGGATTGAAATCTGAACAAAATTTATGCGGGAAAATTCGTAGTGTACTCAACTACCTATTAAAATTTCAACGCTTGAATAATAACGATCAAATTGAGAGATCTGGCGCATACTGAGGGTTTTTCACGCAATCGCTTAGTCCAGATGCAAATTTCTTTGAGATCTCAGACCGTACGGTACTGGACGACTCGTAGCGTGTCCGTCACTAACTGATATCGGAACAGTAGCAAGCTGACAGGCCTGGAGTGGAGCGAGGGACGCAGCTACTATCTCAGTTGGCCTTGCTCAAACTCCATGTATTACAAAAACTGCCGCCAGGGTGTTAAAACAATCCCTACTAACATTTTGATTAAAAGGCAAACGTAACACAACGACTCAAAACGAGGATTCGGACATATTGGCCGTAAAACCTTCAGCTATGGATCAATACGCTTCCCAATCGATTCCAAAGGTAGCAGCTATGTAAAATGTGCATTTAAACGGTTTCACTGAAATCACTTGGCGTAGACCAACACACAGGTTAGACAATGATTAAGCCTCTAATCTGTGGACCAACCCATAATCTGTAGGCAGTTGGCAAAGCAATGGCCGCCATTAAGAAACACTCGGGATAAGAAAATAAAAGATCCATTAGCAACGCACCCAACTAATTACTTCTTCGTGAAAAAAAAAGAAAACACCAGCGCAAACAAATAACACCTTCATTTCATGCATGAAAAAAAGAAAACGCCAATCTTCGATTTTCATAATAGAAACACCCCTATTACTCTAGAACGGGATCTCTCCTGTGCACACGCCCTCAATTAAGTAATGGACCAATTTCGTTCCCAATTCACGTTAGTGGAAAAGCACAGGCATGGTTATTTGCCAATAAACCAAAATTTAAGGAACTTAGTTACCTATTCACCTTAAAATCGGTCCGTTGATCGCCCGAGGCTCACCGATTTCAACGATGCCGTCAGATAAACTTCAAGAATGGAAAATTGGACTTGAGCAAACGAAGTCCAACGTCTCAAGCTTGGCTCCCGTAATATCTTTTTTTACACGGCCAATCAAGTTCTGTGGCGACGCTTCGGCTCACGCTGTTTTTAGTTACGGGTTTCTGATGTTATATGTTTAGCCGTGGCGAGCGCGATAGCGGCACATAATTTGGAAAGCTAAGAAGATAGTTATTATTCGGCTCAGTATGCGACCCTTTATCAAGCGTAAAGAACATAAAAAAAATTTTCGAGTAAAACTCATTTTACAATATATTTTTTACTTTATTTACGCTTGATAAAGGGTCGCACATTGACCCGAAACGTTGCGAAATATTGTAGACATGTTGCACGTTTCAGGCTTTTTATTCATGAAATCACATTTCGGTACTTTTATCTTTCATTAATAGAAGAGTTGGCACCTTTTCTTAAAAATTAAATGTTTTGTGTGGATACTATGAGTGATCAGAGCCAGTGACATGGTTACCCGGGCCTGGTACAAACTGGGTGTTGGGACCCCCCCCCCCCCTTTTTTTCGTCTTGTGTGTCGAGCAAACTTATATCGAGTGTTTAATTTTGTCTATTTTCTGCCAGTAAGTTTCCGGCAGTTCTGGTTGGTGCGGCTTTAGAATGTATGTCATTCCCACTCAAAGTGCAGTATCCCCACAGTTCTAACTGTGCCCTGTTATGTGCTCTCGATTTTACAGTTCATTCAGCTAGCGTACTCTCGATTACACGAAATTTGCTAGTGCGATAATACCATACAACCTCTTTTTTCGGTTAGAGGCCAAAAAAACTTTTTTTTTTTACCTTCTTCAGCATTGTGTACTTAACCGTAATTAAAAAATTAAAAGACGACGGCGCTCGGTTTAGGTGTTCCCCTCAGGTGTTCAACAGCTCAAGTTGAAATTCGTCGGGCCAGGTTCAAATTATCCCCTGCCCCCCCCCCCCCCCTCCCTTGTCGCCGGCCCTACGAGAATCGTTCTAACTTTCTTATTTCCCCACACAAAGTGCATATTAAATATTTGTGAAATTCGTGCTCTCAAAGGACGCGGCATGTTGATGCAACCAACAAACAGGTGGAATAGGAAACACGTCTGCAAGTTTCAGTTGAAAGCTTGTTCACTTCATCCCAATTCTTTGATGACATGACCGAATTCGGTTTCGCTGCGATGCACGAAAGCATTGCGTGAAGCCAACCCCCCAGAGACATACGCGAGTAGAAGATACGTTTGCACGCAAAGGCTAATGGCGTAGGATTTCTATCTAGGATTGAAATCTTAATTATTTTTGTTCGATGGAATTTCTTTGCCAATGTACCTCATGAAATGCTTTGGAGTGTAATAAACTTGCTTACTTACTACTTACTTATTTACTGAATTTTTTTGTACAGAAAATAAATAAATTCCATACGCATAATTTAAAAAGTGTTTATACGCCAATGTCCAAACTGGGTTCTAACTCGTATTATTATGGGCTCTGTTAGCCAATCAGTTAACACAGTTTGCTGATATATTTGTGAGCATGGAGTTCACCAATGAACAACGCCCCTTACGCTACCTAACCAGACGTGAAGACCCCACAAATACATAATGTTTTAGTTTTTGTCCAAAATTAATACGTGTTTGGCCGAAGATTAAAGCACGAATATTTATGCATTTGTGGGCCCCCACGTCTAGTCAGGGGACGGGCGTCGTTCAGTTGTGAACAGTAGCAGAACTCTGCTCACTGCCACTACTATCGATCA
Source organism: Lithobius niger (assembly GCA_023313725.1). Taxonomy (NCBI): domain Eukaryota; kingdom Metazoa; phylum Arthropoda; class Chilopoda; order Lithobiomorpha; family Lithobiidae; genus Lithobius; species Lithobius niger. Next base: position 21,586 of record JAHWFP010089094.1, read on the forward strand.
GTAACAATCCATAACAATCAGTAAAAAAACGACAACAAACGGGGAAATAAGCAATTGTTGACAGTGCCTGGCTGTAACAATGCACTAAATAAAATTACGTTCCCGTGACGAAATCATCATCCTGTTTGTTTATCTTATACAAGTTGATTCATAAAGTACTGAAAAAATAGGCCTGAATGTAGACCTATAAAATGTAAGCATATACTATAGGTGTGCCTAATTTTAATAGCACATGAAACAAAAACCTTTGTTCAACCTAATAAAGAAGGTTTTCGTTTCATGTGCTATTAAAATTAGGCACCCCTATACTATATGCCTACATTTTATAGGCCTACATTCTTAGGCCTATTTTTCAGTACTTTATGAATCACCCTGTATATACTAGGCTTGGGTGGCACTGAGCAAATTCATCATATGTGTGCGTGTTACTGAAGTTCAAACGAGAAAGGGGAAAGGGGGGGGGTGACCAGGGAGGTGGCTCAATCTGACCATGCAGTGGGAGAATGGGGGGGGAGGGAGTAAGGAGGATGCGGGGGGGGGGGGAGGGGGATAGAGAGGGAGGGAGGGTATCAGCGCCATTCCGACCGGTAATTAGATTCCGACATTAGATATTTGGGAACAGGCTAGACCGGCGTATGTTACATTAGTTTCCCACAGCTAGTTTTAAAACAATTCCAGCTCTTCATTCCTTGTCTTCACGCTAACCTACTTTAACTACGGGACTTTAAAACACACACATATAGACAAACGTGCAGCATGGGATTCAGTACGAACATGAGAAAAGGAAGGCACGCTTAGAGTGGGGGGGACATAGGGGGGGAGGGGACAGGTCAACCCCCCCCCCCCCCTCCACCACCACCAAGTGGGAGAAACGTTGTCGAAAATTCAGTACAAAAATGAAAAAAATGTACAGAAGAGCAACTAGGAGATATGCAGATTGAGTGAGTGAGGCGAACGCAAGTCAGCGTTTGTTAGCCAGCCATGCGGTAACACTGGCGTCATTTGGGTTCACTACTAACCATAACCAGAACCATCAAGGCCCAGCAAGGCCTATAATCCACGGCGTCGAAGCACGTGCTTTGGCTATTAATAAATAGTTTTCGTAATTTATTAGACGAAAGAGTTGGGTATAATTCTGAAAAGATGGATTATACCTGACTGTCTAAAATTAAATACGAAAGTGCTGTTTTTTGTTTGTTTAGTTTCTTGAACAAATTGTTCATGGCCTTCCGTCATCTGATGGAAAAGAATCTTCGTATAAATTAATCGGCTAAATTCTGAATCTTGCCACAAGCTTAGAAGGGAAAGAAGTGTAGTTACGGGTTTTTTTTTGGGGGGGGGGAGGAGGGCACTCGGGGATACGAACTGGTCATCGCAAGTGGAGGAAGCGAGATAATGTCCGGAGTAGACCAGAATGGATCCGCCGCTGAATGAGGCTGGTGGTCTGAGACCCCACGTTGGCTGCCACTGACTTGCAAAACAGGGTCCCCCTTTCCAGAAACCGACCAGATTAACTCCTGTAGGCATTTAGGCTATGCTCTTCCACCGCTCAGTCAAAATGACATTTTTTTTGTGTGTGTTTAGGAGCCTTCTAATAATACAATAATAATAAAGTTGGTTGCAAAGGCAAGCGCAAACGCAAGGACCTGGCGGTCACTAACTGCCATCAGAAGTTTAAAAAAAAATTACAAATTACAAAAGTTTAAGAGTTTAAAACTTTAAAACGAAAACGATGGCCGGTTGCAGAGAAAGAGTAGATGGTATTGGCTTGGAATCACGATTACCTTACCACCAAGGTTAGACCTACCAGGGACACAATGGTCCCCGATGGCATCGCCAAACATGAGTAACAAGTGAGGGGAAAAGCCGTACCATTATCAATGTCTCTTAAATATATATAATAAAAAAAATGCATTCAGTTTAAAGCTTGGCCTAAACCAATTGTCAATTTTAATCAAGGTAAAAAAAAAATATCATAATAGTAAAGCTATGGTCACCAGGAAAGACATGACCAGGAACAAGCGGGCATTACACCAGTCCAACAATCACCACCCAACTAATTGGGTCTTTTCAAAAATTTGGCAAAGATGATGTCTCGTCAAGATGATGTCTGAAGTTCTTGACGGAAGCAGCCGTAACGATCCGCTCAGACAAAGCACTCAACACCGGGGCCACCCTAAAGGGAAAAGAAGTAATTCCAATTCTACCTCACTGTGATAACGCTTGGAAAAAATGCTGTGTCAGAATGCAGTTGATTGTATATTTCGACAAAACCTGTTTTTAGCTGTTAGTGCATAAAACAAAATATTAGCGATCAAGCCAAGTTATACCATCTTGATTTATATTTGGGCCAATGACATTCTTGTCATGTTTTGCAACACCAGGCTACGAGGTTTGTTTCAGGAAATCGCTACACAATATCAGGAGCAGCATAAAAGTGAGTCCGGAGGGGTCGACGGAGTGTCCATGGTTGTATTACCGCATGTTCCATCTCTCGATCCTATGCGGCCAATTGTGGAACGACTCGCCGACCATCGTGTCTAGGGCAACTCACGTTAAAAATACGCTGTAACCTAATAAATGGTGTGAAAATTATTAAATAATTTATTAAAATTATATAATATAAAATACTTGTTCAATATTACGCATAAACGACTTATATACGATGCATGTATAGAAAGTTTGCTGAAGTATGGGATTGAAGTTTACGGTTTTGCAACAGATTACACTATATCATTTTGAGAATACAAAGAGTGCAGACTAAGATAGCAAAAGTATTGTTTGGGAAAGCAGGTGAAAAAACAAATGAATTATATATTAAAAATAGCATAAAAAAATATGGAGAACTACGCGACTGTGTGGCAATAATAAAGAATTACTACCGTACATAAATACACATAAAAATTGTGATTAAAACAAAAGCATACGATCACAGAAAAAAAAAATCAGAATTATAGAATACCAGAGTGGAACAATGGTTGAGAATTGAATTACATACCAAACATTTTCAATTAATTGAACCCAACGAAGCAAAATATTAAACTATCAAAGCAAAGGAGTTTTGAAATAAAACGAGTATTCGTAAATTCTTATAAAAACGAAAGATGAAATTACAGAAGACTGTTAGCTAAATAGGAAGTAAGTATTAAATATTAAAATACAAAATAACTAAACAGTGAATTTTATCGTAAATTAATTTTAATTAAAAAAAATTGCTTTTTGTACATAATTAAGTATTTTGTATATATTGTGTAATTTATTATGTATTAAGTGCATCAATTATTTGTTGTATAAAGCATTGTATGCAGTGCGGCTCTCACAAGTTTTTATTTATAAAACTTCGAGACTAGAAAAAGCAATAAATGTATTATTATTATTAGTCTAGGCATCCGGCAATTCCGCGTGCTACAGCAATGAAACGACCTTAAAGTAGGGAAGGAGATGGTTTTTTCAAGCCAAGGCCGGCTGAGATAGAAATTGCGTCTCTCGCCTCCTGACAACGTCAATTCACGGGCGTGCCGGAAAGTTGACGCCTTTTATCGTTGCTTTATTAAAATAAGATTCTGGTGATGTTGAATCAACTGGTCTGGAGCCAGAATACGAAACCCACAGCTTCTCTTCCAGACGACCTTATGACGAAGGATGCCATATGAAGCGATAGTTACAGAATGTACACTCCCCCGTCCCATGGTCGTGTGTCCATTCATTAACTCCTGACATTATCTAGTGAAGCTGGCATGACGCATCTAAATACAATAGTGAAGGTATCTACCTCCGTCACAATGTGTTTTCATCCACCTTCACCCGCCCTAGTATGGTCTTCCACTGTGATCTAACCATTGTTTTTTATTTTATTTTATTTTCTATATTTTCATCATAAGCTTGTAAACGGAGCTGGTTCATTGATCCGAAAGGTGGGGTTTTAGTGTTTTTAACTGTCATTTTTCTCCGCCATACTTCAATGCTGTTAACTGGAATATTGACGAACCAACCATTCCTAAGAACTGGTAACGGTTGAGTTTATTAAAAACTTTGCTTTCAACTCATTAGTTTTCCACTTCAATCTTGTTTTTCGAGCTGAAGCCAAAAAAAAAAGAGAAAAAACTCCAATAATTCCAGCAGAAACATTCAAAACAGTGCCAAAAAAGTTAAACCACAATGTTTTTCTTATTATTTAAATTCATCTCCGTAGTTCATTAGGGGTAGAGCATCTGGCTTAAATAATTCTCATTGTCTGTAATTGGTAAAATAATAAAAATCCACTGCAGTACATAGGGAATCGGCGGCTCTTTTTATCTAAGTATGGATAAAAGTCGATTGTTTTAGTGTGTCAAATTTTAATAATAGTTTTCCTTCATCGGCTGTAAATCAATTATTCCGTTGAAGAGGACATTTAAGGAACCGTTCATTAATTTATAGTCGGGGAGGCCCGGAAGAAATGGGGCCTCTCCGAATTTTTGATGATCCCCCCCCCCCCCTTAAGAATTCAAAAAAAACTTGACCCCCATCCAATTAAAATAAAAAAAAAAAAAAAAGATAATATGAGCCCCTCCCTCCCAAAAAATTTGATTTTCGTATGCCGATTGAGACTGTATGAGTCTGTATATGATTTCCTGTAGCCAAATAAAGTACGAAGCACTCCGCACCAACAACTTACCACTCTAAGGAAAACGAGCCTTGACGGGAGATAAAAAATGTATTAACTCTCCCCTTCCTCGAGAGGCTCCAAAAATTTCATGACCCGTCCCAATATTCCCTCCTCCGGTGATAAATAATGACCAGCCCCCAGGAGTAAATAAAAACTTTTTAACAGTAGGGACAGTGGTAATAATAATCATGACGATAACTTTTTTTTTTTTTTTTTTTTAAACTAATTTCTTTGAGCCTTAAGTCAGCCGAAGCAACTTAATGCTTGTATGGCTGAACCGGCTCAATTTTGAACATTACCAGACTTTTAGAGAAGAAGAAATATCTGATAAAGGGAGGTGCCAACCCGGGGATTTGAACCGGGAAACCTCCGATCATCGCAGGGGCCGAAAGATTGTCCAGAATTGGCTAGAATAGTTTCCATAGTCGCTGAAGGAACATGGTAGCCTCTCACGCTACCCTGGCCGGCACACTGGTACACAACCAGAAGTTAACACTTGAAATGGCTGGAAAATCAACCAATTTTGTTATAATGAGTCATAGCATGAGTCTATGAAAATGACTCGTTCCTACGGAACTTTTCATGGACTCATGGTCATAGCTTGTCTTCTACGCGTTACAGCTTGGACTTCAACCCCACCCACCCCCCCCCCCCACCCCCAAAAAAAGGAAATACTTCTTAGGGCTCGTTTACGCAACGAGATCTTCTCGCTCGCCGAAAGCTATTTGCTAGACGATCGTTATTTATTTACGATTAATTTCCCGTTTCTATTAAATGAATGCGGTAATAGACAACAAATTAAATGTATTATAAATAACAACACGGCCAAAGAACAAAGTGCAACAGTCATTTTAAACATTGCTACAACATTGTTGCCATTTCACGCTATTTCCAAAATTTGCTCTTCTCGCTGAAAAAACAGCTCCTAGCAGTGATCAAACGACGGTAGAATAAATAGCAACTCGCAGCGAGAATTCGAAATCCAACATGGCGTCCATTTCGTAGTTATCGAATCGAAGACAAACCTTCGAATGCCTGTATTCAGGAATCTGTCCGTCGTCGTGTACTGCAGTAAAAATTGTTTTCTTGTTGTCAATAAATCACGCTGTCATGTTGCACGCATCGTACGTCGTGTCGCGAGGCACGAGGAGAAACTTTGCGTCCGCGTTGTTGCCATGGTTACTACGTATAGACAACTCGAAAGCCGCATTCTCCGACAACGGCGAGAAGCAGCCAGCAGATTTAGTATTGACCAAGTAAAAACTAGTAAGGGAGAAAATTGTCCTTGCATAAACGCGCCCTTAGCATTTTCCCTCTTTTCCTGTTGCATGGATGCATACACCATATCACGAAACAAGGCAAAGAGGTGTGTCCGCTACATGCAGCGCTGTAAATTGCAGCTAAATTGTATGGAAAAGAAACACGTAGTTAGCAAATTGCTTTAGCATTGCGAGGAAAGGAAACGCACGGTTTGCCAGTGGCTGGTTCATCAGGAAGTAACATTGTAAATAGAAAAGCAAACGATTTTGATCGGCTAGAAAAATATCAATCAACTTAGTACAAGAAAGCCTTTTTATCATACTGTATTTCATCAGTTACTAAGACGTTTGAGATGTACTTGATAGGAAAAAAGATCCAAATTTTGACATACGATTTTAGGGAGTTCAGTGTGGAAGTACCATACACGCTTCAACTAAAAATGAGTGATTTGTGATGAGGAACTGGCAGCGAAAATAACGCCGGGTTGGCATTGGCAACCAGCAGAAGCGCTGACCTTACTACGATGTGAGGCGGCTTTCCTGTACGGCTTGTTTGCCGGCCAGGGAAGCCAGTCACACGCAATGTCGGCGGGGCTTTGGACTCTGAAAAATAGCCAATTTTGAGGAGACAACCTTCAAGTTTGGTTTGCCATTTCTTTCCTCTAACAACCTTGACATGATGATGATATTAGTTTCGGGAGAATTTCTACACCAATTCGAGAGAAAATTGCTGTCGGGGAACGAGCAGTAATCGTGATTTGAGACAAGGGCGCAGGAAAAAAAAAATTTGTCGGCGTCTTCCCAAAAAACAAGGCATTACAGAGTGCCATCTGCCACACTTATTTTCACTCCTCGAACTACAGACGAAACGAAGCAAAAATTGTGTGTCGTTTTTGCCAACGACGCCAAGTAGAGAAAGACCCTTTAAAATGAGAAAAATAAATACGATGTGCTGCGTTGTTTGAAGATAATAACTCACGATTTAAAAATAAAACTTAAGGTCTAAAGTTATGAAGAAAGAAGAGGGTTCTTAGACGGAAGCATGTAACAGCAAATGCTTAACGATCATTTCAGAAGTATTTGACGAACTGACATCATTTTTCGTTAGTCAGTTTTTTTGTAGGTGAACTGACATCATTTTTCATGAAAGTCAGTTTCATGTGGAAGGTAAAAGAGGTGTGAATCTGAACGTTAAATAAATACAGATAGAAACCTATTTACGTTGCCTTTTGGACTTATATGTCAGACTGCGTAAAAGCGGGGAATCGAACCCACGACCTTTGAAACCAAAGGCCGAAGTCCTACCGCTGAGCCATACTGAACGGTAGGACCTCGGCCTTTGGTTTCAAAGGTCGTGGGTTCCATTCCCCGCTCAGACAGTCTGACATTTAAGTCCAAAAGGCCACGTAAATAAGTTTGCATCTGTTTTTATTTAGCTCTTGTTGAGCCGTCGGCTTTCCGTGCTGTTTAATCTGAACGTTAAGTTGCAAAGTTTTTCGGACTTGAGTTTTTTTCGTTTTTTTTTTTTTG
>JAHWFP010089094.1:29827-48285 GCA_023313725.1 Lithobius niger
TGAATGATACACGAACGACAAACGACATACATACGACAAATGACAAAGAAAGGACAAACGACACACGACAAAAGAGAAAGCACAATACGACAAATGACAAATAAAGGACAAATTAAAAAAAAAAAAAATCAGGAAATACTTCTTAGCATTTTCCCTCTTTTCAAAGGACATAGGACAAATACAAATCTTCCAATTTTTCTCAATATTCCACGTGAAGAACAGTCACCAGGCTTTATTCGCCTCTTGTTATTAAATCCTTTGTTTTAAAAGCTCATAACTCCCTCCGGTATTTGTTAACGTTTTTCTCGATACATTACCGGAAATAGTTTTATATGAACTCATTTACCTTTTATTTGATCGTCTAAGGGTACGATCCCGATGACAAATGTGGCGCGTGTACGCTAGTAAGCTTCTTTTTTACCGCTCGGTCCGAGGAGTATCTCACTCCCGCCAGAAAGCTTCTCGGGCGTTCTTGGGCTACTTTTAACGGTGACGTCACGCGATGTTTACACGCCTAGTCTGTGACGTAGTGATTCTTCGTGCACTTCAAGTCACGTGACTTGCCGCTTTTGAGCGAAAGCCAAGTGAGATAGTAGCTGCCTTTCTCGAGGTACGCAGCTTCAATCCCAGTTAACCTTGTTCTGAGCTTATCAGGAGAAATGGCGAGTGATGAACGCATTTATCTATCCACCAAGTAGATTTGCTACCGAATCGGTAAAGGAAAGGACAAAACGAGAATTGGATCAACAATTAGGTTTATCCTATGTTTACCGCAAGAAACTAGGATTAAAGAAGGGGTGGGGCAGGGGTGTCGGGATCCTGACGTGGTGATGGACAAAACCAAAGGCGGAGAAGAAATTAAATTGCGGATTGAGTTTCAGACGTAAATTCTCGTAGCAGACATAAGGCCTAAGGAAAAAAAAAACGTTTAGCTGCAGTACCAATTAAATTATAATTAGGGTCGGTCGGGAGAAGGTTTTTTTTTTTTTCTTTTGATGGTAAGCTGTTTCTGTACAGTAACGCCGTTTTTCATTCCCGCATAATGCAAAAACATTAAGTCACAACTTAGGCTACAAGGAAAAAAATAACGGTTGGGAGGAATAATGAGATCGGTCGCAGGGGCGTAAACTTACTGTCCGAAGAAAGGAGGGGGGGGATATCTTCTCCCCCCCCCCCCAAAAAAAAGCGATACATAATGACCGGTCCCTAAGCATGCCTCCTTGAAATCGCCAATAAATTAATAGGCTATACGTAACATAGTCGGCAACGATAGGACGTAAATTTCGACATCAACACATAATAAAGACCCCCAGAATCTTTTATTTGGTCAACTTTGTTCAAATAAAACTAACGTGTGGGTATTTTACCGCAGCAACAGACAGGAGACATTGATGATCATAACGTGCAGTCATCTGCGCCAGTGTTTGTTTACCTCTAGTCGCTCCATCTTTGCCTTTTAGCATTTGTACGATGTGTCGCATGGCGCGGCTCCGAAATGAGTATGATCTAGCGTCGGATGTGACGTCATGCTTGTTTCACAGAGCAATGCGCGCCGCGGTCGTGTGAACTATATTTTAGCGCAGTTGACGTATGAGTAAAGCGGCCAGGACGGAGGGATTTATGTGCCTTTAAAGCCATTTAAAAAAAATGGCGGATAGAAAAACATTTGCTATAATATTCCTGAGACTATTTTACGTGCGACCTATGCCGAATTCTGATTCCAGCGCTTAGTCGTTGGGAGTAGGGTCGCCCTCTCCTCGCTGATTCAGTCAAACGGAGGTGCGTTGACTGCAAGGCCAACAGAGATAAAAGCGCTGTCCTCAACCGAAGCATTACTCCTAATCTGCCTTGCTTGCCTGTATCCTAACGCCGATCCACTGTGAGCATTGAGACCGCAGTTTATGGTGATTTTGGAGCAAAAAGGAAAACCAAGCGTTATTAAACAATCCTTAAGAACTAATACAACTCGAACTATGCCAATAGAGCGAAGTAATTTTATCCTAAGGCACGAAGTTGTCTGAAAAATAAAGGAATCCAGTACTTGCTTACAATAATAATTTAATCCCGCTTGGTTCAATATCTTGCGAGTAAAACTTGATGCAACAACCATCAGTTAATCTACATATTTAAAGCGCACGATGTGCGGCCGGATATGTGTGTTTGTACCTCTACTTCTCCGGATCTATGGCACCTACAAAGATAAGACTAACGCTTAATACAACATATATAAAATATTGATTTATCTTTGTTTTTTTATTTTTTTTTATTTTTGATAGTGACTGTATTACATGCATTATCATTACATCTATTTGTATTTCTTGTATTTTAAATGTTTTTGTAAACTTAAAATCTTTAAGTAGTGATTAAGTATTAAGCGAATAACTATTATCATTGTTTTTATCTGTTTTTCTTTGTTTTTTTAAATGTTTTTTTGTAAACGTAAAATCATTTTAGGCCAGGCGTTAGTGAATGATTCCTTCTTGATTCCTGTTACCAATGAATTTGGTAATAAATTATATCTTATTAAATGTACGATAATTAATTACACTTCGAATAGGCCATTTTCGCCACTGTAACTTGATTTGTTTTAATCCTTAAATATCGGGAAAAAACACAGAAAAGAGTTTCATGATGTTAAAGTTTTATCACACATTTACTGCTCAGCAAAAAAGAAATTTAGCTGAAAACACACACACACACACCTATTTTGCATCGTACTTAGTCAACTGGTGATTTTGTACTATACATAAACACACACATATTCTGTATCATACGTAGTCAACTGGCCATTTCTGTACAGCCGAAACGACCAGAAGACTAGTGCAGTGACTTTCCGTCCCTCCATCGTCTTTTTCAATTTCAGAACGGCACCAGGTAGCGACAAACGGTTTTTACCATTAGATTCAGTCACCAAAACGTACAGCAAATTAAAACATTGTTGTTTCCTTATAGGCTCTTACGACCAACTCAATGGAATAATCACATTTGACCGTCGCATTTAAACACTACAGGAAGACACGCAACCGTAAAAGAATTTCGTCAATGACACACATTCACTTCATTTAAAATACTCTCGACACCGTATTGCATAAACGAATAAGCGTACTCTCGAACCCAATTATCCGTGAGCTGCTACTTAAGAAATTAAGATGGCAGGTAAAAATAAAGCCTACAAGCTCAACCGGTAAGTTGTGATGGGCCCTACTTTTAGATTACATCACAGACAGCTCTGTTGCAGTGCGTGATAGAGGTGTGCGTCTCAACTTTTTCGAACGTGGCGGAAGCGTATAGGAGAAGAGTTGCGACTAGGGAGTCGTTGCAGCCGCCTGTTTCTTCTTCCTCTAACAGAACAGCCTTATATTGTCCAGGAGGACGTACTTGTTTGTCCCCCTTTACTTTTGACTTATCAGTTAAGAGCAGCCAATGTCTCGGCCACTCCAAACATCAATAAGAATGGACCCCTCATCCTGTCAACTTGTCTTTCTTCTCTATAATCTACTTGATTGTCACAGAGAAGCCCGGCTAATACACTAGAGACGCCAGCCAACCGAAAATCTTTTCCTTCTTCTGTTCTTTCTTTCTTTTCTTATGACTTTACTAATGGCCCCTAATCGGTTGGCGACAGGCTGCGTCTTGTCTGACCACCTTCTCAATAGCCTTTTCTCCAGCGATATGCCCCCTCCCCCTCCGCCTCCGCGCACAAGCCACCCAGCTTCCTCCCCCCCACCAACTTTCGAGTCAATGACGTCATAACTCAGCACTGAGCTGCCGTTTCAGAGACACAAGCTAAAGTTACGAGCAAAGACTTGACGAAATGGGTTCACCAAAGCGTTTTTATGTTACGACTAACGCCCTTGAGAGCAGCACTAGAGTAACATTCATCAAAAAAAATCTGACAATACGACAACGATTATGGGTGCGAGAAGGGTGATCGTTACAAGCGACGGACGTTACGACTCAAAAATAGGAAATGATGGATGGTAGTACTAGACAAGAGGGTATGAAATGAATTATAATAAAGTATGAGTCGGTAAGGTAGGTAGCAAGCTTTTGTTAAAACAGAAAGCTTTTGTTTACTCGTATCACGGCCGGATTGGTCCATTCAGATATGATCATCAAACGAACTTACTAATACCTTAATAGGCAAACGATGAACCAGGCTTGGCTAATTGAAAAAAAAATTATAATTTAGAGTAATTAATTCTGCTGTTGGTGTATACAAATTAGTTAGCTGCATCGATTTTTGACTGAACTTGTTCTTCGTCAGACCATTACACTAAAAACTAAAAAACAAACAATCAGTTTCTAACACCGAGCATTATAAAAACCAAAGTAGTTACTTAGGTAAAATGTTTAATTAATAGTTTCAAGTTTTTTTTGCAAGTTATCCTTTAACTTAGCAACGAGTTGGAGATAAGGATAGCTTGCAAAAAAAAAAAAAAAAAAAAAAAAACTTTAAAGCTAACCGATAAACTCTTGACCTACTATACTTTGTTCCACATTATGTTTTCAGAAAACTGACTGTATGGCGCCACGATTTCTTCCACTACGTGTGCAAAAAATCCGTTAACATCCCATTCGTAAACTCCAACAGTAACTATGTTGTGTCTCCAAGTGTGATATCCACATGTTTCTGCACTATTAGTGCAAGGAAACGAGTCGTCATCCAGTCAGTTTTCCGAAAACATAATGTGGAACAAACTATAGGTAACTGGTTTGGTTTTTTATGAGAGAATAAAAGCACTAGAAGTGGTCAACGTTTTAAAAAGCCTGCAAGTGTACATTTATACAGTAAAATGCGACGTTTCGGGAATGTTTTTCCTGACACAACGACCACCAGTTCACAATCATTTGATGCCTAGCAATAAACACTTTTCGGAATTCGTATCAATTCTTCACAGATTTGGAATTGCAAATTTTTCCCACCAGGGCCATCCCACATAAATAGCCACCCCCTCCACCTTACGAATCACTTCTTTCCTGATTCATTAGGGAGAGGTCGTCCCAGACTCAGGTTTTGTGCTGACTCAGCTTCACTTTTTATCTTTTTAATTTTTTAACATTTAGTGCATCGGCTTGCTCTTCTTTAAAATGGGAAACCATTGAAGTGTATCTTGTTTTGACTTGTAGCTTATGCTATAAAACATTTTGCTGCTTGACAACGGGATGAATAATCCCGAAACGTGGCATTTTACTGCACAAATGTGCACTTCCTGGCTTTTTAAAATCTTGTATTTTTATGGCTCAGTGTTAGAAACTGAATACTTACTTGTGTTTATAAGTGTACTAGCATAATACCCAGCTTCGCACGGGGATTTGTTTGGCCCGTGGTTATTTCCCAGTATTTGCTCGGTGTTGCCTGATCGTTCACTGCAACAGTCAATTTTTCTTTGTGTAACACTCCCCCTCTCCATCAATCCTCTTCCTCCGCAAGGCAATATCGTAATCAAATAGTGCCTTTAACATAAGCACTGCCCCACCAACGGGCATTCCCCGTTCAGGCCCCTCCCCACTCCCATTAGCGTGCGAAAAATAACTGTCCTTAGTACATGACGTCATTTAAGACATGTCTTTGCGATGACCGCGCAGAGCAAATTGTTAGTCGAGGTAACAATGTGCCAATTTCAACTTCTTTTCAGGGCAACAACGTCCCAGTTTCACCTTCCAGCCAAAGAATTGACACACTTGCTTGTTTTCATTGTTCCCCTTCCGGGGGTCGTTGCGGTTGCTTCATTTCTGCTGTGAGATAATGTAAGATAATGTAAAAAGATTGATCTGACGAAGAATAAGAACAATCGAAAATTCGATGCAGACAAGTGACTTGTATACACCCATAGAATTCCCAGCTGCAGAGAATTATGTATTTAATTTTTTTCAAAGATTTCGCCAATAAGTGACGAGATACTTGTTTGTAAAGCTCCTCTTTTCGTGATTGGTGGTGAGGTGCTTATGTGGATTTCCTATTTTCTGACGGAAAGGTTGCAGTGCATCAATGTTAGGCATGTGGCATCTTGTGAAAAGCGTGTTGTCAGCCGTGTCCCTCAAGGATCAATTATTAGCCCGTTGCTGTCTCTGCTCTTTATACATGACTCGCACTCTGATAATATTCTTGTCAAAATGCCTAAATTCGCTAATGACGTTAAGATGCTCTGCAAAATAAACTTAAATCGAGTTTTAAACTCCTTCGTAAAGTGGTCTAATGATTGGCAATTGTACATTTCGTCCTCGAAGTACAGCAATTTTCATGTTGGCTCATCAACACCATGAATTTAAATTGCACTCTGCTGGGCAAAACCCTTGATTTCCAGGCAAAGGTTAAGGACCTTGAATCTGGTTTACCTCGAATCTAAGTTTCTCTCATTTTAATCACATTATGAGGTCTGCCCGACAGAGAGCGGTTATGATAAAATGTTGTTTCATGTCTAAAGATCGAGATACATTAAGGTGGTTTTTCTGCGTCTTCGTTCATCCACTTAATCCCAATTAATTTGCATGGGTATATTCAGTATCTCACTACTTAATGGAGCATTTCATTTTCAAGGTTTACTGTGTAATTTTAAAAAGTAACAAAACAGTTTAGACATGCGTACAAAATTCGTTAAAAGTCTCCTTACCTGAGCAGCCACGTGACCCTCTCTCAGACTGGGGATATCAGTATGAGACCAGGGGGAGGAGGCCCAGGGCTCCACCTTGCGGAGATCTTTAGAAATATCCACTTTGGATAATTTGTTCTGGACGAAAGCTCGAAGATTCCAGGGCCAGTCATTGTGCCTGGAAAAAAAGTCAAAAAAGAAAGTGGGAAATATTCAAATAACTGGAATTTCTTTCATCGCGTTATAAATGAGGCACAGCAATAAACGGTATCGCTTTTCAAACCACACACAGAACTGGATTGTGGATAAGTTACTCTGTAGGTGTGGTAAAGGGTAAAATGACTTAAAACGCAGCTGTTTTGTGACGCGGTTATGGTGGCGGTCAGAATAAGGGCGCGTTTAAACAGCGACTCGCCTTTGCATTCTCGCAGCTAGAACTCAATCGCGATGGCAAAGGCGACATTGCCATGGTAACAACACTAAATGGATGAGCTAAATCCGACATCGTTTAAGTAAATACTTGCAGTCTTATAATCCGTGCCAATAATATAAAGAATTTCTCCTGAGGAAATAAGTTTTCCAAACGATTCTGAAGTCACGTTATTTGCTGTTTTCGTTGCGAGGCGGCAGACATAAAACCGCCGCCATGTTGGAATTTGAGGTGATTTCTAGCTTCTAGCTGCGAGAATGCAAAAGCGAGTGATTGCATAAACATGCCCTAACTGAGACGACAACGTATTTATTGCTTCGTCCCAAATTACTCTTTCCTCGCTTCCCTTATTGTGAATGGTCAGCGCGCCCGACTTGTATGAAAACCCTTGACCGCTTTGGATTCACTTTCCACGGCTTGAGCTTGTCGTGTTTACGTCTTGCGTTTTGATTCTCGTTTGATCTAGCCGAGAGGTCCCGTCCACACACACAGTCGTGCGTGGAGTTTCCGTCCCTATCGTCCGAAAACTGGGCCTTTTATACGCCCGTCCAACTTTCCAGACGATTGGTTTAGGCTCTCGAACGCGCATGTGCGTGCGGCATGCATCAACACGCAGCCTAGCCTTACAAGAAAGCCGACCCATAAGGGGTTGCTTTCAGTGGCAATGGTCTTCGCTGATAACGCAGGGAAGCCCAGTGTCACGGTTTTTCCGTACGTGTGATGACAAAGCTAATTTTCTTACATAGAATTCAATATCGGGCTCAGACGGTCAGATCTAAAAATTGACTCTTATCAGACAAACAACACTACTCTACCCTGTTGCATGTACCGCATAACGTCAACAGTGAGGTGACAGTGAGAGAAGAATGTGACCAGGGCTTAAAGGTCTGGTCTTTTTTTTTTGCCAGGGAAAGCGTGGAGGAAATTGGGGCGGGGCATGCATTTTTTTGAGCCTCTATTGGGGGAGGGGGGTCATAATTTTTGTTTGTCCCGTCAAGAGGGGGGGGGGATCATAGAAAAAAACACTGACCAAACTGGAAGTCATTTTTAGACCTTAAAAATGGCATTTCAGTAGTCAAAATTTCTAAAAACGCCTCGGCATCTGCCCCCCCCCCCCCCACACGATATGAGCGTACAATTTTTGAAGCTGGTAGTACCGATACTGCAAGTATAGTTTTTTCGATAAACCCTGCAAAAAGACTTGCCCTCTTGTTTCTTGCTTCTTCTATCAGGTGCTGATCATGTTAGCAAACAGTGTGT
The DNA here is from genome assembly GCA_023313725.1 of Lithobius niger. NCBI lineage: Eukaryota > Metazoa > Arthropoda > Chilopoda > Lithobiomorpha > Lithobiidae > Lithobius > Lithobius niger. The sequence goes on from JAHWFP010089094.1 coordinate 38,111, forward strand.
TCATTATATTATATTGTATGAAACTTGATACAAGATAGGTGTAAGGAACATAGGTGTTTTATAGAACGTTTTTAAGCTAACGTGTCTTTTCGTTAAAAACAAGACACGTTTTCCTTACAACTAGAGATAACTTGTCGGTGCAGAGTATTACTCACTTAATTTGGCTACATAAAATCATCTGCAGACAGTCTCAATATAGGCACACATAAAGCGCAATTTATTGGGGGGGGGGGGTCACATTATTTTTGGACCTTGAGGCCCTCCCTCAGCAAGATTTTTTCAGGGTGGGGGTCATCGAAAATTTGGTGGTCAGATTTTCATTTCCTCCGCCCCACCCCCCCACGTCCCGGTCATAAATAATGACCGGTCCCTAAGCATAGCTGGTCATGACGGATAAGGGGTGCCAGAGCTCAGCGTACTTGCCTAACTGGATCTGGTCGGTGATAGAAAAGTAACTCTACCAGGAGTTTTCTCAATAATACCACATATTATTGAGAAAACTCCTGGTATTTTCTCAGTAAAACCTGGTATTTTCTCAATTACATCCGCTATTTTCTCAAGTCCCTATCAGTCAGTGCTGGACTGGGTAGCTTGCAAGACTACAAGCCCTCTTCAAAACCTATGGGATCAATTCAGGGCATTACCTTGCCGCGTTCGCTGTTGGTGACTATCTCATTTGGTACTTGACAATATTGAATTTCAACATGACGCAACAATATTTTCCTCACCGTATCATCCATTGGACTATAGTTACCAGTGGATCCTTTTTCATTTAACGATTTCCACGTAACCAAGTTTTTACCCAGTATCATTGTATCAACCTTTTATAAACAAATTGTAACGACTGTATCAACAACACGCCCCCGACTGTCAAGGGGTTGATACCCGTTTTGGAATGAAGTCGTAACCCCCTTTGCCCTCAAACCATTCACATGTCCACTAATTTTGGATATAATTTCTTCCTAAGCTTTTGAATTCAAACTTCAGTCTCCAAACAAGATTGGCACAAATTCCCTTCACAGTTGATGATACGCTCACCACCAAGCAACTCTCCATCCAGAAACAACAACTGCGTCTGCACCAAGTCTATCCAAAGGTATACGTCAATCCGTGTTAGGGCGATGGAGCCAATTCTTAATTTCAATGCTGTAACCGTCTAAATCAACCTCGGTCGCAGCACCCTTGGCCCTCTACGATGATCTGATTTCCGGTCTCGACCTTTAATTTTAAATTCTCGTGACTTCTCGTCTCTTCTCGGTCTCGACTAGGAAAAAACCTTGTCTCGTCTCGTCTTGACTCATTGTTGTTTGACTCTCTCGACTTTTTTTTCTATAAGCTGAGAAAATTGTCTAAGAAATATTGCATAGAAGGAATGCTGTACAAAATACGAATTTGCGTACCAATCACGAAAAAATGATTACCAATTTTTTTATCGAATAATCAAAGTCGAGATTAAAAATGAATTTAAAAAAAAAAATCGAAGGATTTTCTGCCATGGATTTCTTGATTCCAAATGACATACCAGCAGCCATTTCATTTCTGTGAATCGCTTTCAGTTCGTTACGCTTAATCGATCATTACATGGCCCTTGTGTGTGTCTCTCTCTCTCTCACTCTGCACAAATTGGCCCTTGTGTCTCACTAAATACCGAGGGTGACGGCAGAACCAATGATTTCCCCGATTTTGCACTGTCTTTGCAATATTTCTAAAAGAGACGGATTAGCATCTTCTTTACGAACATGAATATGCTGTTACAAAGGCTCGTTTAAGACAGTAGTCTCACTGAACTGCATCGGGAAAGAGTAAGGGCGCGTTTACGCAGAAACTCGCCTTTGCATTCTCGCAGCTAGAACTCAAGCGCGATGGCAAAGGTGACATTGCCATGGTAACAACGCTAAATGGATTAGCTAAACCCGACATCGTTTGAGTAAATACTTGCAGTCTTATAATCCGTGCCAATAATATAAAGAATTCCTCATGACGAAACAATTTTCCCAAACACTTCTGAACTCACGTTATTTGCTGTTTTCGTTGCGAGGCGGCAGGCATAAAACCGCCACCATGTTGGAATTTGAGGTGATTTCTAGCTTCTAGCTGCGAGAATGCAATGCGAGTGGTTGCGTAAACGTGCCCTAAACTTGCATCGCAGTTGCGATGCGATACCACTCATATCATTTCGAACCCGTAAAAGTCGAGGTAAGTTCGAGGTAATTGAAATTTTGTCTCGTATCGTGTCGATCATGCCTTCAATCATCTCGACCCCGACTTGACTTGCAATCGAACTGTCTCAACCTCGAGACGAGACGACGGACGAAATAAAGTCGAGATTTTCTCCACTATTCCCGGTTCATATCCTCAGGTTTGCCCCTCCTATAATTTGACTTCTTATTCCTCCAAAAATTCTTAAGGTTCAAAATTGAATCGGTTCATACAAGAGCTTTAGTTTGCTTTAGTTGACATAAGGTTAAAAAAGACTTGTTAATAAAATGAATTGAATTGAATTAGTTTATTGAATCGGTCAAACAGTACAAAACGTCGTATGTACCCTCACCCCGCGCGTGTGTGGCGCTCTGGCTGCCATACTAAAAAGTAAATGAAAAAAAAAAGAATTACAAATGTCAACTTACGCAACAAATGCAAACACACATAAAACCAAAAGACCTTAAAAAAGAAAATACAACGACAAGAGGAACCACAATAAATAGATGGTCAGATAATGTGCATCGTAGTACAAAATAATAATAATAAATAAATATAAGATAAAGACACAAAAAATTAAATAACTAAAAATGCTGAATGGGTTACGAACTTACATGTGTTAAGTTACACACCTACAATGTACCTCCCTTGGTGGTATTGCCCATCTTTTAATGAATTTTTTATGCTTCCTTCTGCAAACATGCACGTTCACTACAATTGTACACAAAGTATTTGCATTTGTGCTTTATTATTTTTTAATGTGTTTCCACTTTGCATTCCTTTTGCACTCGACCGCGATGTTGACGATGCATTTGAATCTAGCATTTTATATTTTATACGTTAAGTGTTTTTTTTTTTGCTTTTGCTTTTGCTTTTTTTTTAGTCGAAGCCCTAGCCAAGCTCCCCGAAGGAAATGAAAGCGTATGTCTGGCATGCCTGTCTCTTCATCCATCCGTGACATAAGCCCGTATTCTGAAACCCACAAAGGAGGCCTCAACCCTTCAAGTGAGGTAGTTCCACCTTGGTTCCACTTCCAACCGGATTACTCAAAGCGCTGACGGAGATGCTAAATAAATGGTATTCTTGCGCGGAGGTAACTATTGTTTAGCAAGGTAAGAACCAGGTAAGGGACAGGTCACTATTTATGCCCGGGAAGGGGAGGGGGGAGAGAGGCGGAGGAAAAGAAAATGTAACCACCATATTTTCGATGGCCCCACCCCCTTTAAAACGCTTTTAAAAAATCTTGCTCCCCCCCCCCCCTCAAGGTCTAAAAAAATGATGTGATCCCGCCCCTCTCCCCCAAAAATGCGCTTTTCGTACACCTTTTAAGACTGTCTACAGATGATTAGCTGCATTAAAATTAAGTAAATAGCACCTCCCACTGACAAAAATTAAAGACGGGAAAGCCAAAGGCTCGCAAGAAATAACTAAATACAGATGCAAACACTATTTACGTTGCCTTTCGGACTTATATGTCAGACTGCCTGAGCGGGGAATCGAACCCAGGACTTTTGAAACCAAAGGCCAAGGTCCTACCGCTGAGCCAGACTGACACGGCCTTACTGACACGGCCAGACTGACACTGACAAGATGCCACTAGTTGTAAGGAACGTGTCTCGTTTTTAACGAAAGGAAAGGGGGGGGGGGGGGACAAGTAGTACATCAGTGGAACGGTCTAACACCAAATATAAAAAAAAAAACAAGTTGATAATCTCAGCCCAGTACAATATGGCGGCCATTTAAATGAACAACTTTGTCCTGTTTCCGATTTTATAATAACTTGCAAAGAGCAGACCAAGGGCGACGAAGGTAATGTTGTGTCCACTACAAGAAAATCGAAAGTCCAACTTCTCTTCCCCCCCCTCCCCCGCCTCCCCGCCGTCTTTCCCCCGCCTCGAAAGAAAAAAGAAGAAAAAAAAAGAAAATCCTTTTTCCCCCTCAGGGACAAAACAATACTCGTCATTTTCTTGGCCGAGCAAGTCAAACACTCTTTTGCTTTTATTCTGACCTTTCTACGTTAAGTCATTTTTTTGCCAAACTTAAGACACCAGAACGGAGCAAACAGCACATTCAAACGGCCGCCATATTGTTCTGAGTTTGCATCATCAACTCGTTGTTGATACCAATAATTTTCGTGTTGCGCTTTACATCCTTCGCATTAGCATTACAAAACTGTAAAATTGCCTTCTTCCTCCTTCCCCTGCCCCCTACCTTCGTATATTGGGGACGGAACATCTCTTTCATATAAAACGAACGATCTTCTGGCCAAACACGGATACACTGATTTCATCTCATATATTCTAAAGTGTGCGCGGCCTATCTTGAGTTCGCCGCAAACGAACACAGATAATCGATTGTATGTTTTTGGCAGCAGAGTGCCTTGTTGATATCCAAGATGGTTACAAAATCAATGGTGGCCGTCGGTTAAAGCCGCCCCCTCCAGGAAAAAGTAGTCGCTCGTAAAATACTTCCGGGACTCAAGATACACCGCGCACACAATAAAACTATCAGGTTTTCCCAGGACTTCCGATCCTGTATAAAGCGTTGAGCCAAACAACTTTCACCCAAATCAGCCTTTCCTTGGCTACATATTCGAATCAGTCCCGAGTGAAGTCTATTAATTTGTGAGAGGAGGCAATTGTTGCAAGTGGGTCGCCTGATAGACCAATCGCACAAGTACATTAGAAATTCGAGTTTTCAGCGCTTAAAATATGAATTTTCAGCGCTTAAAAATATATACAATGTTTTGCGTTGTTCACCTAAAATGACAGACACAGCATCAATATAGATGCAGTACAACACTAAAATAAGTTGGTTACCTGTACTGGTATGAGTTGGTATATATTTTTACGCGCGGAAAATTTAACCTCGGATTTCTAATGGACTGGTCTCGTCAGGCGACCCACTTCACACAAACAAAACAAGAGTCGCGAGATATTTACAGATCTGACACACGAAAGTGAGTGGATGAGTGACCACATCGATAAAGGTGGTATGGGAGCTCGCTGGTTCAAATTCGAGACACATACTTCGAATAGTAAAAAAAGTGGCTTACTTACCATGTTTATTTCTTAAATTAATACAGATAGCTAGCCTATTTCCGTTGCCCTTCGGACTTAAATGTCAGACTTCCGAGCGGGAGTTGAACCTCTCCCTTTTCGACCAAAAGCTGAACAGTATGGCCTAGTGGTAGCTTAGCGGTAAGTTCCATAATCAGGTACCACAAGTTGTGAATGATGCTCGGAAAACGTTTTTTATTCTAGAGTCTGTGTTGAAATCGTGGACCCTTACAAATACGAGAAGATTGATGACGTTTATACAACCAAAATTTGGATATTGTGTACACGCCTGGTTACCCCATTACATTGGTGATATTTTCAGATTAAACCATGCGCAATGGCTGTTTACCGTGACGTCACCATGAGTTAGCCAATGACGAACGAGAACAACGGCTGTTTGGCCGTCTGATTGGACTAGCCCAGTCACGTGATATGCACGTCACAGCAAACAGCCATGGCGTATGGTATAGAACAAGTTCAGAGAGCCGTCACTAGGCACTGTTCTTCACTGAAGAACATTTGAAAATGTATGACTTGGCAACCCTTGTTGACTACCGTTTAAGATGTGACCTTATCAAGGCTCGTCAAATTATGTCTGGTAAAGTGATTTAGTCTGTCGACCAGGTTTTTTTTAACGGTCGACTGTCATATAAACCAGAGGACGTAGCATGAAGTTGACAAAACCACGAATCCGCATCATTGTTTGACAGTCTTGCTCCACTGTGAGAGCCATTAATTCTTGGAACTCACTCCCAGAAAGTGTTCTGACAGCACCTTCAACCAGCAGTTGGAAAAGGCAATGATCTGACTCAGTGTTAAAGTGTTTTTGTTGCATGTTTTGTTGTGAACCGGTTACATGAGCTTGCTTTCTTCTGGTATTACTTTAATCAAGAATTTATCGGGTTGGGGAGGGGAGTTTGTGAGTGAGACCCCCCCCCTACTGAAACGTCTTAGATTTATTCCTATTAGTTCCGTCTAAGTTTACAGAGGGCGCCATGCGTTTTATGTGGGAATTTCTACTCACTTTTCAGCCTAAAATTAAACTAAACGAAACTTGCTTGTATTTAACCAATTTCTTGTTGACGTGGCACTTTATTACTCATCTGAACGGTAGTGGAGTTGAGTCAATACACAATTTAAAAAAAAGAAGTGATATCATATCAAAAACCAAAACTGGTAAAAGGGGCCGCCAAGTTCCGAATGGTTCGGCCCTTCAAAGGAGTGATATCAACACACCAAAATATTCGCCAACTTAATCGCACCGAATAATACTTTGGACGTTAAATGAAAACTAGAACATTGCTACCGAAAGTAGTAATGTTCTAGTTTTCATTTAACATTCGAATTATTAAGCGGTGCGATTAATTTGGCGAATGTTTTGGTGTATTGATATCACTCCTTTGAAGGGCCGAACCATTCGGAACTTGGCAGCGCCTTTTACCAGTTTTGGTTTTTGATATGATTTAGTTTAGCTTAGTCGTAATTTGGTTTACTTCAGATTTGGGATGGAACGTGTGGTGCCCTCTGAAAACTCGGACGGAACTAATAGGAATGAATGAAACTTTCAATATGGACTTTTTAGAGTGAGAAATTCTCTTCCCCAACCCTATATTTTTTTTGCTTTAATTTAATTTAATTCCAGCTGAGGTAGTCTGACATTGTAGTCCAAATGACAAGGGAAGTAGGGTTGCATCTGTATTAATTTGTCACTTATCGAGCCAATTTGGCTTTCCGTTCTTTTTATGTTATTTCTTGCGTCTGATGGGTTAGTTCCGAGTTAGTAACTTTTGATTATCTACGGCCATTTGCTTCCATTTATTTACTCCTGACCAAGATCATTTAGCTTCGCTGTTGGGCGTCTGGCATGTACGTCAGGTTGCAGTCTAGGGCTGATTGAACTCTTTTTCGGTTACAAAATGTTAAAAAAAAAAACGAAATCTTTATTATTCAAGGCTTTTAACTACATTGTCTTCCTGGTAATTCTTCTCACGTAGGATTTCCAAGATGGCGATGCTACAGCGGTACATGCCGCGCATAAATTATGTACATATTAATAAGTCGTTTTGCCAGTCATCTCTCCAAAGACAAATGATGATGTCACCCTAGGGAGGGTCTCTTCTTAATATCCTTTCTTGGTTTCTTCCCTCGGGCAGACCATTAGACCGCGAAACCATTAAAGAACCAATTGAAACCTTTCAAGATGTCAACTAACCGGAAAAATGATTCTAATGCATATTAATTATGAACAAGTCCCATTTCACGCGGACAACTGCGTCCCTAGCGGATTCGAAAGAAGAAAGCTAACGACGGTGATAAAAGGGTTTAGCAAAAAAAAGACGGACATGGGATTTGGATGTTGTTTTTCAAAACGGGCGTTTGGTAAAATGGCGGGAGGTGCGAAGGATGGGGTGGGGGTTGGGAGGGGGGAGGGTGTAGAGTTAAAAACACGATGAATTGTTGGGATCATTAATCTTTTCAAAATCAAATACAACGACAACTCTGAAACGAAATTTTTAAAAAAAAATTCTACTCCCATCCACAAGATTACCGCAATCACAATTTTCACTTGTAAATAAAAGTGAAACTTTATAGTCATGCATGGTGTCTGGGTGGAGGCAGAGCTCAGCCTAAATTCCTGAATTACAGTGGCAACGAACGGGTAAACTAGTGTGTGTATGGTGAGGGGGGGGAGGGGGGGGAGAAACCATACCGGACTTTTGAACTTTTTTTAAATTAATTTCTTTGAGCCTTAAGTCAGCCGAAGCAATTTAATGCTTGTATGACTGAACCGGCTCAATTTTGAACATTACCAGACTTTTTTGAGAAGAAGAAATATCTGGTAATGGAAGGAGCCAACCGGGGGATTTGAACCGGGAAATCTCTTATTATCATAGGAGCCAAAAGATTGCCCATAATTGGCCAGAATAGGCCAGTCTCTTTAATGTAACGGATTTTTTGGCAACCCGTTGCGACTGGGAGAATGTACTGTGATGGGCTGCCGCCAAGTTCATTATTGGGACTGCACAGTGCACATGCCAACCAAACAGAAACTACCTCTTCATGGACTAAAGGTGCTATCCTAACATTTGTTTACTTATTATTTTATTTCTGGAAGTTGAAGAGTGTCTAAGAACTGCGATTTTTAAAAAGCGAAATTCATTTCACCTGGCTTAGTTTCTTTGCATGGAACAATGACAAATATCAGCGAAAGCATTTTACCAGCACTTCGAGGTGAGCGGGCGGATTGGTGTATCTTGTATGCTCATAAAGCCAGTCTTTAATGCAGATTGCATTCCTCGTTAAAAGTCAGTGTATTTCAAACGTCTAATTACCGACTCGAGGAACTTAATTTTTGTTATACCAAAGCAAAAGATGATAACAACGCCGTATTTCCAAATTGTGGCTGCCTTGTAAAGTATTTGGTGGAAAGATATCATTACTTTGCAGGGTAGACACTTTGCGGCAACTACGTGGGTTTTACCATCATTTTTTTTTTGGGGGGGGGGGTATCAGTAGGCGCTTAAACACAACGTGATTTTTTTTTGGGCCTTTAACGCTTACCTAATGTTCAACAATAAACAGCCGTCGACTAGTAACTCTTAATGACAAGGACGACATTAAGCACAAAGTGAAGTTAAGTGCTCTCCTTCCCACACGTCCTCCGTCTGACAAATGACGTGCTAATTAAACTGAGAAGACATGCATACAGTGCATGCATGCATACTCAGTATACAGTGACGCAGTAAAACAAGCAAATTTAGTAACTGTTTCAACTAATGCGATTAAAACTGCCGTCCGTTGGTTTCATCACCCGTTTACCACAGAAACCGTGTGAACTGACGTACACTGATTTGCCATCCTCCACACAAATTAGAAGCTAACGCAACAAGTTAGTGCATGGGTTTTAGTAATTTAGACGTTTTAAGAGCCTGACACTAACGGCGCACCCACAAATTTTGTGTTGGAGAGTTAGGGTGGCCGCACACCAAATGAGACAAATGTATCGCGACGAAACGTTGCGAGACAAAACGTCGAATCTGGTGGAGAGGCCCCACCAGACGTAACTAGGAGCTTCGGTTTGTTGTCGTGCGACGCCTAAATACGCCTATACCACGCGCAATTGCTGTTTGCTGTGACATGCATATCACGTGACTGGGCTAGTCCAATCGGACGGCCAAACAGCCGTTGTTCTCGTTCGTCATTGGCTAACTCATGGTGACGTCACGGCAAACAGCCATTGCGCATGGTTTAAATACGTCTCACGACAGTGTCTCATCTGGTGTGTGGCGCTCAACTCATTGCTATGGTTTTAGAGACGTCTGCAGCACGTTGAGACAGGTTACGACAAAATGTTTTGTCGGGCGACTAAATTTATAATTTGGTGTAAAGAAAATTAATATTCAATAATAGTGTTGCAAATGCATTCGTGCTCCTATTTCCCCCCTTGAAACAAACGGGATTGCTACATTCACTCAAACCTACGCAAGTATTGCAAAAGCTATGGAAGGTATGTCCTTTTAATTGGTGTATGACCGTTTCGCCGATTCCCGTTTCGACGAAATTACGTGCCTCGCTTGCGCTGTCGCGCCGCTGCGGCTACACACATAACATCAGAAACCGCACCTAATCACAAATTCCGGTCAAATAGGAATGCATCTGTAACTTCCCAAGCATCAAATTTTTAAAGAATAGTTTGGTTCGGCGAAACGGGAATTCCCCTTGCACCGGATTTTAATCAGAGCTTAATTTTCGGCGAGACGGGGAAAATGTTCGGCGTAACGGATATACACCTTTTAAGTAATAGTTAGCGCCCCTCTTTTGCAACTTTGAGCCGGTGTAAGCGTATAGAACAGTTTTTATTGAATGTTGTTCAAGGGGTTGGAAAATCGTCCGAGGCGGCTTCGATAAAAAAAAAAA
>JAHWFP010089095.1:7855-31069 GCA_023313725.1 Lithobius niger
CCCCCCCCCCCCCCCCACACATCCGTAACAAATTCTAAAGTTTGTCCAGAGATATATCGCAATACTCTCAATAAAAAGGCGAATGAAATTTTGAGTAAACTTATGTTTTCGCGAATTTTCTTTTAATTATCCGACGTCGACCAAACTGAATACTCCCCTCCTTCTCCGTTGCAGAACCGTAGAAACTTTACGATTTCCCCGACTCTTTCTTCACGCCCCCCCCCCCCCCGCCCTTCTTTGACCTAACTAGAGGGAACTAACCTATCCTAATCTAATCTCTATCTACTCTTTTAAACGAAGTGTTGAGTTAGGTAAACTAAGCACTTTATTTTACATGTAATTACGTAATAATTTTCACTCAGTACATTTAAATGCACCAACATCTGTAATTACATATTAGAATTAGGATAATTAACGTTTTCTCTAACTTCTTAAAATTAAAGACGGGAAAGTCAAAGGCTCACAAGAAATAACTAAATACAGATGAAACCTATTTATTGTCTGCGCGGCGCATCTTGAGTCCTGCAGTATATTTAGAGCGGCTACGTCATCCTGGCGGAGGCGGCTTTAATCGCTGGCCGCCACTGTTTTTGTTAACATGTTGGATATCAACAAGACACTCTAATACCAAAAACGCACAATCGATTATCTGTGTTCGTTCTGTGGCGAACTCAAGATATCCCGTGGACACTATACGTTGCCTTTTTGGACTTATATGTTAAACTGCCCGAGCGGGGAATCGAACCCAGGACCTTTGAAACCAAAGGCCAAGGTCTTTCCCCTGAGCCAGACTGACACGGCTCAAAAGGAAACGTCCATAGGCAACATTTAACACGTGTATATATACAATAAACAAACACTTTCTAATCGCCACTGGAGGGACGCTTATTTGCCGCGCCATCGTTTAAGTGAAACGAATGGAACACTCAAACGTGAAAAATTAAAGGCAATGTGCCCCCTTAGGCTATGGAGGTTTTTAATTGATTTCCGAGAAGTGGCCTTCCAACCCTTGCACGATTGTGCGAGGGTCGGGGAGCTTTGTGGGACAGAAATGCATATTTACCATCCCAAGTTAAGGTTCTTTCTGCACAGTTCATTTAAATAACTCCTTAACCACTCTCGCTTATTTAATTACGCCTACCGGCCAACAGTAATGTAAGGTATTGTTACCTAAAGCAGAGCCAAAAGGATTCAAAGGGTTGTAACTGTTATATCATTGTTGAGAGACAGTGCTCTTGAATTTTTCTCTGTTGACCGCACTTCTTTGTTGTGCGTAATAACCGATTGTAACCACCAAATTCCTCCTCCCTGTACCGTCATTCCCTTTTGTATAGCCTTCTCACTCTCCTAACAGTATTTGCTTGATGTTATAACCTTCCACCTTTTTTTTCTTCTGGAAATAACCGTTGGTAATGAAGTCGAAGTAACGGCCGCCATTACAAGACCTATGACTGAATGGAAGATGATTTCCTTTTGTCTACGCGAGTAGCGGTAGTCTGCAAACTTCCATGACGCTTTTGATGTTATCAACTGATAATAAGGCAACGTTTTATCCTCTCCTAACTCTGGGTAAATCTACAAATGAACTTGTACCACGACCGTATATTCGTACTTAAGCTGAAGGAAAGTTACACAACTTGACGACTGTACAAGGAGAGAAGAGTGGCAATCCCCCTTAAAAGAATAAACTCTTGTGGACTATTTCCTGCTTTTCCGTTCGATGACGGAAGTAAATGGTAAGGTCAGGTGCTAACGTACCTGTGCCCCGTCCACGGATAAATCCTCTAATAGCCCATTCACACCGCGATGATATGAACGACCGCTAAGTTACAACCGACAGTCGCTATGACAACTAGCCCCTCAAGCAGTCATACGCAGTCGTTCGCTGTCGATCGGAGCAAACGCAACTTTTCATTTTAGGCGTAGCTGACCGACGTCACCCACCGACGGACCAATGGCTGACAAGCCGCTACGGACACGATCGGCGAAATGCAAGATGGCGGCGGAGAACACTTCGAAGCTTCGATTAATGCTCGTTGCTTACACGGACATCGCTGCAACGAGATAATTATAGAGAACAGCTAAAAAAATTGTGCTGTATTCAATGGTGGTATGATTTATTAAATATAACGGAGAATCACAGTCGCACGTCGTCACCACGTAGCCCAGTTTTGAAAAGTAAGCGTCCTAGCTCTACTCATTCTGCAGCGTTGATTGGTCCGTTGTTGGCTGTTTGTTGGTCGGTCGTAATGGTGTGACAGGGTCTAATTTTTAGTGCTGTTGGTCGCCGCCGTTCCTTGCTTTTGTCGTGGCGGTGTGAACCAGCTATAACGATCCATACGTACGTACCGTTTTACGCACCAGTTAACATCATAGATTACGAGGTCCGTGCAGGGAACGTAACCAGCGCTCTGGCCCCTTCCTCATACGGTGACCCAGTATTGCGGCTCTCGTCTACGGTGTAGCTCGGTTCAGTCCGATGTCTTTCATTGGATTTTGAATCGTCATCATCAGCGAAGTACAAAGTGCAAAAAAATCAGGAGGAATTTATCTTTCAGATGGGACTTCTTAGTTAAAAAAAAAAAACCGACTATGTAAATTTCAACAACTTCATTTTTAAACATGTGATTTTCTTTTCAGAGTGATAAAAAGAAAACAAAGTGATATTTGGTTGTAAGAGAAGTTAAACGAAATCGGTAATATGATTGCTATCAAAATAAAGACACCCTATTTTCTAGTACCCAATTTACAACCAGCTTGGATATATGAAAATAATGGACACTTTTTCTCACCTCCTTCACGATACCTTTATATGCATAGTAGGCAAAATCCTGCAGAAAGAACGAAAGAAAGAACAACAAATGAGACCTGCAACTACGTAAATGGTTCCTAATATATTATAAACCATGGCTATATAAGCTTTTGCGACAATTGCTAACGTTAAACCTCAAATTTCAAACATTTGTAGATCAATAAATTCGTCAATCACGACGAAATTTCCTGCAATGGTGTTGTCTAGTGATCAGCTTTACTGACCCAAGGTGACAGACTAATATTAAAATAAGGTAAAACGTGTTAAAGTTGGTTGTCATTACGGACTTTAAAAGGGAAGATTTCATGTGCACGGGGGGGAAAGGAGAAAATTACCTTTAGGTCCCCAAATTTATAGGTGTTTTAGGTCCCAAATATTTGTTTATTTATTGCCTTTAGGTCCGCAAATTTATTGTTTTATTATTGCCTTTAGGTCCGCAAATTTATTGTTTATTTATTGCCTTTAGGTCCGCAAATTTATTGTTTTATTATTGCCTTTGTTTTGACCTAATAAAGCAATTCTGAGCATGAGTGGCAATGCTTTAGCGTAACCAGTCGATCACTGGGATAATATGTGTTTCAAACAGCCGGTATTTGCCACAATACAATGATATGCAACGTTCCCATTATGTCTGCTGAAGGTAATTTATCCTAGTTGAGAAATTTAGCTCCGCAGGATTTTGTTTCAAAAAAAAAAGCTGGCTTGAGCATGCTCATAAGCCACTCCCCCAAACGAATATAACCTTAATCATTATTTGCTACCAAAGTGAGCCTTGACGGTTGAAAGTGAAGGTACGTTCTCAACTGAGGATTGTCCAACAATATACCACCACTCAAATATACCATATCCAAATGCCACCATACTAAAATACCAACCTTTCAAAATTGACGCATCCCAAAACGCCACCAGTTATCACATTTATTTTGGTTTGTTCTTAGTAAAATCTGATTGAACGCCCAACCATTTGGAGGACTCCAACCACATCTCTCTGTCCATCTCGGAACTGGGTGCACAATACTTGAACACGTTTTTGTCATTTAATGCTCTAATTTCGTACGCGTTTGGAAAGAGAGAAGCCATTTGCTTTATGAACAGCAAATGTAGCAGAGGTCGCACGAATTTCGGTTTCGGTATTAGTTTCGGCACCAAAACCAGCAGATTTTCGGTTTCGGTTTCAGCTATGGTGCCGGCCATGAAGTTATAGTTCAGTTTCGGTTTTGGCCGTAACTTAAAAACTGGCTTCTGTCAGGGATTCAGCTGAATGTTAAGCTGCAGTTTAGTTGAAGCCGAAACCGCTTCTGCCTCCCATTATGCCAACACCCCTTGAATATCCGCATAGAATATCTAGGCTGTAGACTAGGGGAGCCTGCACTAATCTCATCCTGACAGATGCTTTCATCTGCCATGTCCATGAAAATCAATAATAAATACACATTTTTTCCAATTCAAACTTAATCGTATTTATTAAATGGCTTTGTTGCACTGGAGGGAATTTATCCTTTCATTAATCCTTATTTACCTTTTCAGACAAACCTTTTACTTATTAAACGAAGCCCCTTTTCCAGTGCTCTGGACCTCTCTCACTCACATGAATTAATGGTTTGAAATTGAAAAAAACAAAATTAACGAAAAAGTTCTGAAGTCTTGTCGAAAGATCAGCAGTTTTTTTTAAATTCTGACACCTCTTTTAGGGCGCGTTTACGCAGCGACTCGCCTTTGCATTCTCGCAGCTAGAACTCAATCGCGATTGGCAAAGGTGACATTGCCATGGTAACAACGCTAAATGGATTAGCTAAATCCGACATCGTTTTAGTCAATACTTGCAGTCTTATAATCCGTGCCAATAATATAAAGAATTCCTCATGACGAAACAATTTTCCCAAACGCTTCTGAACTCACGTTATTTGCTGTTTTCGTTGCGAGGCGGCAGACATAAAACCGCCGCCATGTTGGAATTTGAGGTAATTTCAAGCTTCTAGCTGCGAGAATGCAAAAGTGAGTGATTGCGTAAACGTGCCCTAAGGCCGGGTTTATGTAACCGGGGGGGTGGCTCAGCTCTGGGGAAGCGGAGAGTGTTGCAGTCCCAGTTGTGTCGGAATTGAGCGAAACGAAAGCAACCCAGGAGTAATGGAAGTAGAACGGTTAGCTGGCGGTGAAGCGTGTCGAAAGGGGTTCAGACCTCCGGCGGCATTGGTTGGTTGTTTCATAGCATAAGCATGAACAGTCTAAGGCCTGGTTTCCCCGAAACGAAAGCCAGTTGGGTGGATGGAGGTTGGCCAACAGTGGCTACCGAGGAGGCAAGCCAGTGGGATCCGGTGTCAGTCGGGGCGGTGTGAAGCCTAGCTTTCGGAAAGGTGGGTCATTCCCGGGAAACGACGGGGAAAGGGCCATATAGTCTTCGTCGAGTACTGTAGTTTCCATTGTTGTCGGGTTAACTGGAACGAAAGCAGACCTCCGAGTTTTCGGACGGTGGATCGATCCCGGGAGATGATGGGAGGGGAGCCACGGTGTTTTCGATTGCAACGGCAGAGCGAAAGGAATTGTTGGCAACTTGCCTTGGTTCCTGATTTTCCTAATGGCCAAGGAACCCGAAAAGTGGGATGCCAAGTCGTCATGACCAGCGAGTTTTCGGACAGTGGATCTGTCCTGGGAGATGACGGAAAGGCAGCCCCAGTGTTTTCATTTCCACCGGTGGAATGAGAGGAACTGTCGGCAAACTCATCTTGATTCATGTCTTTTCCGAAAGGGCCAAGTGTGGTTTTTCTTCTCCGTCGAGCAGGCAACCCGAAAGGTGGGTGGATGATAATTGGTCATTACCAACGAGATTTCGAACGGTGGATCGATTCCGGGAGACGACAGGACAGGAGTCACGTTGTTGTCGATTCCAGTGGCGCAACTAAAGGAAATGTCGGTAACGCGCCCTGGTTCTTGTTCTTGCGAGTGGTCAAGCAAGGTCTTCTTCTGTGTCGAGGTTTGGCAGAAGATTCGAAAGTGAGTGAACGACGAGTCGTCATGCCCAATGAGCTTTTCGGACGGTGGATCGATCCCAGGAGACGACGGAAAAGGATCCGCGGTGTTTTCGATTCAAGTGGTGGGTCGAGAGGAAATGTCGGCAACTTGCCCTGGTACATGTTACTACTAGTGAGTCAAGCGAGGTCTTCCTCTGCGTCGAGGTGTAGCAGACTTTCCAAAAGTGGGCAGACGACAAGTCGTCATAACCAACGAGCTTTCGGATGGTGGATCGGTCCTGGGAGGTGACGGGAAAGGAGCCACGGTGTTTTTATTTCCAGCGGTAGAAAAAAGGCGCTGCCGACGAAACTTGTGTGGATCCAAGCTTTCGAATGGGAGAACAGGTTTTCCTTTTTCGTCGCAGTGACCGGTAATTGGGAGAGTCAGCGTAGCCAATTGTCGAGATGATTAAGCTGTCGGAAAGCGACAGTGACCGAAAGAGTGTGTTGGTCAGTTGACTGGCATCAGAATGAGGTTTTCGCATGATGTGCCGAATCCCGGCGACAGGACACGTGAATACATTTCCAGCGGTGGCACGAAAGGATCGAAAGGAGAACACGGCCTGTGTTGAGAAGGCAGGTTGAGCAATCCAAATGTGGGTGGATGACGAAGCATCATGACCACCAATTTTCGGAGGGTGAATCAATCCCGGGAATCAACGGGAAGGGAGCCACGCTGTTTTCGTTCCCGACGTTGGTTGGAAAGAATCCAGGCAGGACATCAGGAGCATCAGCAAGTGGAAGAGGCCTCATTGGACGGTCAGGGAAGGACCTAAGCTTCGTCAGTGTGGTGGCAGTCGACCCAAAAGGTGGTTAGACGCAAGCGTCGGGGAAAACTTTCGGACGGTGAATCGATCTTAGGAGCCATGACGTTCCTTTTCCCGAAGCTTGGTGCGGTGTGCAACTGAAAGGCAAGGTGATATGCCGTTGTAGAGACGGCATGTGTAATCGGAGCGTGGAGCGGTCCCGGGCAAACACAGAAAGGGAGCCACAGTGTTGTCGGTACAAAAAGGGCTTAATCAGCCAAATGAACCGAGCCTGAATGTGGGCAGCAATTGTTGATTTTGTTTCACTTGAGACGTGGGGTCAGCCATGGTCGAGACTAGTAGGGAGGGGTGAGGACGTTTTCCGTCATAGTTATTCCCTCATTGGCTTCATTTCTTGTCGATTTGATGGGCCAGCCACGGACAAGACGAGCGGTAAGAAGTGAATGCGGCTTCCGTCGTGACTCTTTCCTGAAAACGTGGGTGTTAGCCATGCGTGAGACGAGTTTCAGTGTGGACTGGAACAGTGGTCTTGATCTTTGCTCGAGACGAGGGGTCAGCCATGATCGGGACGAGTAGCCAGAGGTGAGGATGGCATTCGTCGTGATTCTTTATTAGCCACGAATGAGATTGGCATTAGTGTGGCACGAGTGTGGACAAGATTGGCAGTTGTCTTGATTTTTATTCGAGATGATGGGTCAGCCACAGTCGAGACAAGCAGCAAGAGGTGACAATGGCATCCGTCTTGACTCTTCATTCCAAAGCTTTGGTTATAGCCACGAATGAGACGAGCGTCAGTGTCAACTCACATGTGAGACGGGCAGGTGTTTTGAAGGTAATTCTGACTTGTGTCTTCACTCGCGGTTGTGATTGAATTACAGTCAAGACGAGCAGCTAGTTGAGGACCTCTTGGTCTTGACAGCTTCACTCAAAACTTGGGTTTTTGCCACGTGTGAGACGAGTTGGTGTGTTGGTAGCACTTTAGACTTGTCTCTTCACTCGAGTTTGTGATTGAATCACAACCGAGACGAGCTGCAAGTTGAAAACACTTGGTCTTGAGAGCTTCACTAAAAACGTGGGTTCAAGTCACGTGTGAGACGAGCAGGTGTGTTGCTAGCTCTTTAGACTTGTTTCTGCACTCGAGTTGTGATAGGATCACAAGACGAGCAGCGAGTTGAAACCTCTTGGTCTTGCGAGCTTCACTGAAAACGTGGGTTCTTGCCACGTGTGAGATGAGCAGGGGTGTCGATAGTACTTTCGTTATGTTTCTTCACTCGAGTTTGTGATTGAATCACATTCGAGACGAGCTGTAAGTTGAAAACCTCTTAGTCTTGAGGGCTTCACTCAAAACGTGGGTTCTAGGCAAGTGTGAGACGAGCAGTGGTATCAATTGTAGGCTACTTTAGTTTTGTTTCTTCACTCGACTTTGTGATTGAAGCACAATCGAGATTATAAACAAAAACGTCATGTGTGCCGTAAAAAAGGGGTTATATGATTGAATTTTCACTTGTTAAAATGTACACGGATAAAATTTGATCATTTTCAATTGAAATAATCAAATGTACAATTGAGAAAATTGCATCTGTTAAGGTGCTGTTGTGCTTTACGTTTTAAATATATGATTCGTAAAGCACAACAGCATCTTAACAGATGCAATTTTCTCAATTGTACATTTGATTATTTCAATTGAAAATAATCAATTTTTATCCGTGTACATTTTAACAAGTGACAATTTAATCATATAACCCTATTTTTACGGCACACATGACGTTTTTGTTCGTAATCCGTGTACCTTTTTTACGGCTATGTCGTCGCGCAACAAAGGTTTATGTATGCTGTCGATTGTTGCTGGCCACTTTGAAACAATTCAAGTCAGCTCTGAAAGCCTGCATCTGCAAAATAAATACGCAATTCTTTCGTTTTTAGCTGCCAATTTCGAGGCCGACTCGAAATTAACAACGCAGCTTAGTTTGGTTTAAAAAAATGCATTTAGCTGAAACACTAATTCTTTCGATCATTTATTAAGAGCCGTGGCCCATAGCCGTACGCTCTGCGAAACTAAACAGTAACTACATACAAACTATGACACTACACAGACTACTCCGTACAAACCAGTGCTACTCCAAACAAACCAGCACTGCACAACACTGCACAATTCAGCATAACCTCGCTGTGCAATGGCAAGCCCGCCCGCCTTCTCTCTCCCATTTAGGGAAAGTTCCAGCGGGCCAAGAAGGAGCAGACGATCAGCAGACAATCAGCAGCACTGCCAACACGCACGCTTCACCGCCCAAGACAGAACCACACACCTCCTGCCCACCTTCTCTCTCTCATCTAGAGAAAGTTCCAGTGGGCACAGTAATCGCCCTATAGTTGTACCTCGCATGCCAGGCTTTACATGCAGCAGCAGCTCCAGATAGAACAGAGTGAACCCTCGCTCTAAACCTGCACTCTAGCAACACGACAAAATTTAGCTACCATCCTCAACTTCGCAAAGGCATGTCGACCAGACGTCACGGACAGCAGGTCATGCCATGCGAACATCCCTTGCATCCAAAATCCTCCACGCCGCCGCATATGTCACGCAGTGCACAAGAACATGCTCCGGATTCTCATCCACACCACACACCCGACATGTTGGCGTACCCACCCACCCAAAGCGAAAAGTATGCGATCGCAAAAGTGTGTGTCCCACACGTAACCGAAACACCACTTGCGCCTCAGAAAAGGGCTATTTGTCCACGAGCGCCTTCCCTCCACACACTGGACGCAGCGCATAAAAGCCTCTCGCTACATCTCCCTGCGCCCAATCCCGTTGCCATGCAGTCATGGCCCACCCCTTAACAATTGGCTTGCGCATCCGTGCCGACAGCGCTGGGGTGATAGACTGGCACTTGGTAGGAAGCGCCTCGCGAGCAAGTCCGTCTGCCAGCTCATTCCCAGCAATGCCACTGTGGCTACGTACCCAGCGGATCTCGATAATACTGCAACGTGCCAACACCCAGAGCTACCAGAGAATTCTATATATAAGAGGATCCTGCACACCGAGTTCTTCACACGCTTTCTGCAGCAGCCTGTGACTCGCTAAGGAATCTGTGCAAAGCGTGAAAGAAGGCAGGTGCAGGTCACCGACCACATCAAGCGCAACAGAGACAGCAGGGAGCTCGCAGAGCATACTTGACGTCACTGCTGCTACTCGCCGCTGCCCAACAACTTTCAAAGAGGGAACCACAATCGCCAAACCACCCGAACGGTTCACCGCACTGTAGGAGGCATCACAATAAACCGTACACTCTATGTTCTTAGGGAGGAAGACCTGATGTAACTCCGGGCACCAGCTCCAAGGACTGAGAGCCCTGGCGCTGGCAACCGCTAGCTCGTCACCAGAGACCTGCTGCAGCCACGTCACTCCCGCACCTGCTTCTCCCAAAATGCTGCGTGCTTTATCTCCTAACCTTCCATTTTAATTCTAATTCTGTTTCTAATTAATTTTCATTTTCATTTTACAGTTCAACAATCAACTTTTTAGCAAAGACATAACACGTGCACGAATAATGAATCTGGAGTTTGCTGAGTGGCATTGTTCCCTAAAGACAATGGTTAAAACAATGTAAAACAATCAAAATGATGATTAGGGTCCCGTAACTCCGGAATGAATCGACCAATCAAAAAAATAGTCCCTGTAAGGTTGACGCCCAGGGAAATTTCTGGATCAGATCATGTTTCAGATTTTCGGTAGGCGCAGTAGTTTTTTCTGAAACCGGGTCAGCCAAGAACAACAACAAGAAACAGTGAACAGTTTTCAAATTTACGTGTAGCTCCCTACGTTTACTCTTGCACGGAATTGCGTAAAAGTTGGTGTAAAGTTGGGAAAAGTTGCTGTCTACTATCTGGCCAAGTTTGGTCGAAATATATTGAATAGAAACGGAGAAATTAATAGTTTCAGTTTTGCTGGAGAGAGGACTTCAATCATATATATATACACGGCTATCGCCATTGTATGATGAGCAGCAAGTTGAAAGCTTCTTGGTCTAGAGAGCTTCACTAAAAAAGTGGGTTCTAACCACGTGTGAGACGAGGAGGGGTGTCGACAGTGTTTAGTCTTGTTTCTTCACTCGACTTTGTGAATGAGTCACAATCGAGACGGGTTGCAAGTTGAAAACCTCTTGGTCTTGAGGGCTTCACTCAAAACGTGGGTTCGAGGCACGTGTCAGATGAGGAGGGCTGTCAGCCACGTCTGCAGGTCTTGTGTGGACAGCATAGTCGACTTGAGTTTTTTTTTTTACATGTGATCGAGTGATCAAATGAAAGCTTGCTTATATTTCCCTTACTTGTTTCGTTGTGGACATTAACGGCGAAACTGGAAGCAGTAGCCGAAGAGAAGTCAATAAAGCTGCAGTTTTTGTCGTTATCGGAATTAACCGAACGAGAGGGGAAAACGAAAGGCTTGGGTTGTCATGGCAGCAGTTGAAGAGGCCGGAAAACGAAAGGCTTGGGTTGTCATAGCGACAGTTGAAGAGGCCAGATGGCGCGTGAGAGGCAATCGGCCATAGCAGGGCATCAGTGTCTGACAGGTTGGGTATTGGATGATTCGATCAGAGCGAAAGCATTGGCTGTTGAGCTTTCGTGTTGATTGTGGGCTTGCGTTGGGACTCCGTAGATTTGGTTGTACGCCGAAGTAGCTCCGATCTTCAATGTTGTAGAAAATCCCAAACGAAAGGATGTTACATCAAGTTGGGGTATCCTTTGAGTGGTGAACAAGCCGGCTAGGGCAACGACGGGGTAGGCGACTTCAGCGGCGACGAGACGTCAAGGTGGCAGGTCGAGGAAAAGCCAGGTGGGAGTTCGAGAAGTCGAGTCAAAAGCAGACCTGCCGACCAGTTCACGGTAACAATCCGAAGCGTAGCATGCGGATGGTCGATCGATTCCGGGAGGCAACGGGAAGGGAGCCACGGTGTTTTCTTTTCCAACGATGGTCGGAACGAAAGCACCGAGTGGGGTCTTGCCCCGCTTAGTTGTCGAAGATGAAACAACGCACTCGGAAGGTGGATCGCTCTTGGGATGCAATGGGAAGAGGACCACAGCGTGGGGTCTTGCCCCGCGTAGTAGTCGAAGATGAAACTACGCACTTGGAAGGTGGATCGATCCCGGGATGCAACGGGAAGGAAGCCACAGCGCAACGAAAGGAGGAGCAGTCCCAGGTGGGTAAAAGGCATCCAGCCAAAAGCAGCAGAGCAGCAAAAAGAGCGACCATCCAAGACGATCGCTTGAGACAAAAGAATGGCAAGCTCTCGTGGCTGCCGCCTTTATGAGGAGGGCCGCACATGCGCGGTTGGGTTCCCGAGCCTGGCTAGTTTCAAGAGCGCAAAAATCTCAAGCGAAACAGCAGCATCGAGACAATCAATGCTAAAATTGACAGGTATTGGACTTTTTCCAAGCAATAAGAAAAAATGTTTAAAACAATGTATAACAATAAAACGGATCTTTCAGGGACCCGTAACTCCGGAACAGTACGACCAATTGAAATTTCTATTTCTATATAGGGCACATCTCCGGAAGTACATCTTTCAAATAAGCTAAGAACCAGCTTTCTATGACAAATGGTTAAGTCTGTAGAGACCATTGTATAAACGTGTCCAAAGAAGTTCCCCATCGTATAAGAAGAAAAATGAAACTCACGATTCCAGCTGAAGTCCAGATCTCCAATGTGACAAATCAGAAATTAGTAAAAGTTGCTACACGTGTTGGCCAAGTCTCACAATGCTTATATACGAAATTGCACAGGCACTTGTTGAAAGACGTCGGAGAAATTAAGCATCGAAATTTCGGCTTTAAATGGAAGACCGAGGTCAAACCTTACAGTAAAGGCTACCGCCTTTGCTAATGAGCTATAATACGGATTGATGCATAAGAAAGTAAGTATTAAAAAAATACAAAGGGAAAACAATGGGGCTAAATAATAAAAGAACCAATTCCTATACTCTCAAAGACAATTAATATTGTAAAAATAAATACATAAAGCTATTTCCATCCACGTATATGAAAAACATATACGGACCATTAACCAGGCGTCTGCTATACTACTTGAATGAAACTGGTTCCTCAGAACTTCTCTGTCAGTGTATAATAGGGATGGGTCGGTTTCATTTTTTTGACTTCGGTTCCGGTTTCGGTTTTCACGCACACAAAACCGCAGTTTCGGTTTCGGTATCGGTATCGGTTTTTGCCACCATCCACCCAAACCAGCTATTTCTAGTTTGTTTTCTAGTAGCATTAGTATTACTAGCTTCTAACTCACTCCTGCTTTCACTTTCAGCAGCGTCATAGACCATGGGCCTAGCTGTGGCACCATTTCCCTCTACTATTTTCTTTTTAATGGTCCTGTCATTTAAACGTATGTATACAAAATGATAATTATTTAAAAAAAAATTAGAAAAACAGGTCAATTTTTGATTTTTCGAACACCGTACGAAAAACCGACACAAAATCCGAATCGGTTTCGGTTTCGGTTTTCAGTAAAAACCGAAAATTCAGTTGCGGTTTCGGTTACCGACCCATCCCTAGCGTATAAAGTCCTTGTATAATATAATTTTATTATATTTTTTCTGCCGTATGCTGTGAAAAGCGTCACAACCTGTTCTGACAGTAAACTTTAATTTTCAAACGTTCACTATTACGGACGCAAAGTTGAAATGTTGTTTCTCAGGTTTCGCCATTCCCGTCAAAGGCATACAAAAATGTGTTCCATAAAACCTTTGCTGCACCATTTTTTTAACAGTGATGGTAAACAAAAGTATATGACTATATACACAAACACACACACGCCTGTGAATGCTGTCGATAAGGAGTTTGGTCCAGTCATTAACAGTAATCATGATTTGCCAGCAAGAAAACTGTGCTGCTCCAAGCACCAAACATTTTCTCACATGAGTAAACAATAAAATCGACGACAATTTTTTAAAGAAGCTTAGAAGTAACAGACAATAGTGACTGTGAATGATAACGTGTCACTAAGTTAGTATGTCTACCCTTTAAGATAGAAACAATGTGGGCGCCTTTCCAAGCTTTGGAAAGTTACCATTTTACTATTGGGGAGTGAAAAATTATCGTGCGGGGAACAGCACTTATTTTAGAATTGACCAGTCGATGCCATTGGACCAAGGCTTTTCTCAGAATCAGTGTGAGACTATAGTTTAAGAATAACATCATTGCGCAATTATAATTTATTCTGTGCATTGGTCCAGTGAAATTGGTGTTTCCTGATGGAGTAGTGATAACAGGGAAAAATTTATTGAATTCCTCAAAAATGGAACATGTTGGTCATGGCTGTCACCATGAACAGTGATTGACGAGGCTGCCTGTGACCGCTGGAGAGCGATTTCGGTTTACTTAAAATAAGTTGTTTGGGTTTTTGTTGGCAGTGTCTTCCAGGTTGGCTTCGTAATTCGCCTTTGCTTTTCTTGCAAGGGTGTTAAATTCATTTCTGAGACCAGTGTGTTCAACAAAATTGACAGGAGTTGGTCTTCTCTTAATAAAAACTTCTGGTAAAAAACACAGGAAGTATTTTTTTTTCTTTCTGAATTCATTACACAGGATATTGTGTGTTTTCTACACAACTTCCGGCAACGGGCTTGGTTGTTGAATGGATCCTTGACCTTCAAGGCATGCATTTTATTATCTTTAGTAATTCCACGAGTGCCCTGGAGTCCTTGACAACATACAACCCTCGAATCCCGTTAGCACAACGTATCCAAGGTCTGCTTTCCCGCTTGCCTGGCCAGCAGAAAATCTCGGTTTTCTATTCCGAGCCATGTTGGAATAGCTGGGAATGAGCACGCTGATTCTGAAGCGAAAGGGGCCCTTCTAGTCTTCTTGAAAGGGATCTCGGCCTTGTTCCCTCTGAGGCCTTTTCAAATCTATGTCTGAGGTTACATGCTTTTTGGCAAGCCTGTGGGACAGACAAGACACAATAAATTGCGGACTGTTAAAGCTTGGATTAATAACTAGACTTTCGTTACGGGATAACTCACTAGCGTGCAAAACTACGGACAGAGCATGGACAGAGATTCTAGTTTCTTAATTTTGCCACGAGAGCGCAACCTGTGGAAAAGACGGTTGAGCCACGTGACCAACGCCTGCCTCAGAGCGTAGTTAAATAAAGCGCTATTGGACCGGCGGCCCTGTTAGTGTTTCATTTTCATTATCAACGCGGTAAGTTCAGCAAACAAACATAATTATTCTGGCGTTCACCCACTTCAAAACTATATATGAATACAATTTCTTGCTGGGAAATTTATGAAATTTATGAAATGTAATGGTTTGCCGTACTGTCGGGAATCAATCTGTCAGCCGCCGTGAGCGTACAACACTACCATCTTGGATTTACCCGGAAGTAGAGGTGGTGAACCTTTAGTTCGTAGTCGCATCGCACGAGCTATAGACGGAAAGTTGCGCAGATTTCGGAGAGAGTGATTAGGGCTTGGTTAAAGGCACTGTCCAGGAGTGGCACTCGGTCTTTTGCTGCAGTTGCCGTGAGGTGATGGTGTTGGTCCGTTTGCTCGTTGGTCACACCAAACTTCCTTGTCCTTTTGAAGGGGGTTATCCCTCCTCAATGTCATTGCTGTCAACGGCCATTTACGGTACGACAGTTGCTTGTCGATTGTCATCATCTTGATGGTGTTCGTTGTCATTTCTGTCTGTGTGATACGTGGGGCGTCAATTATGCGATATGTCTGTCCTCCTGCCAGGGTTTTTTTTTAATTTTTGCAGGAGGTACAGATCTATGATAAGATCTAGATTGGGGGTTTGTTTAACATCTCTGTATTGTGTGGCGCAGTGGCAACCCAGACCACTGCACTGTGACTGAGGTTGGCACTAATGACCTGGCTGTTGACACGCCATTAAGCCTCAACCCCGCCCCCCTATTATAGGTGCGAGACTGTTACACACACTGTACAAAATACCTGGCGCATAATATCCCACTGCTCGTCATAATTAACCCTCCAAATTCGAATTACCAGTTGATAGTGCTAATCATACTGGCATTAGGTTCATAGCCAGTTTGTAAGCAAGCTTACGTATGACGTTTAGTGATAAAAGCATAGAGGTAAGAGTCACTTAGAGCAAATGGGGAATTTCCTTGATTTCACTGATTGGTGTTGTTGTTGATGTTTTTTTATTTAAGGGAACCAAACCTAAACCTGTCATCTGCCCCACTGTAGATGACGAGGGGGATAATCTACCTGGAGAAATCCTTTGCTTGATTTCAACGATTTGAACAATGCAACCGTGCAAGTAAAATCATTAAAACAGACGTTTAAAGTAAGAATCTAATGGTTCCGCAGTAAACAAAGATTAAAACAAGTAACAATTAACAACACATAAAAAAAAAACATTTACAATGTCAGAATTTTTTTAAAGCTTTGAACTCAGACGTAACTAAAACATACATTATAACATTATAATTTTCTTTTTTAAGGCATCGTCCTATGCACAATACTTAGGAGAATTGTCCCGAAAACTATTTACATCCATCGAACAAGCAACGCGCAACATTATGCATGGTGTTTGGTGATAAAGTACAGGCACACTTAAATGATGTGAACCACGCTCACTAGGGCAGGTGTGTGATTATGTTAAATTCAATTGGAACGTTCTTGAGAGAAAACAGAAAATGAAGTGGGTTGAATATACATACAAGATGGTGTATCCATATGTAGGTGTATGTAATGGCCAGATTCAAAGGTAGGATTTAACTACACAAAGCTTATGAACCAGTAAGACAAGTTATACACATAATGGTTATATTATGAAACACCTATGAGTATGGTTGGTGGTTGGCAACAGTATTAGTTGGAGGCGATTATGGAGTTGAAAGGTGCGGTTAACTGTGAGGGTGTGGCAATGGCTCGAAACAGCAGATAAGGATGTGTAGGGAGTGGAGCTGGATCCTGGTGAGGCTGAAAAAAGCGAGGATTTAAATAAAATGTTTACTTCTTTTGGCAAAAAATAGACAAAGGACCAGGTGGCTAGTTGGTGGCAAGAGTCTAACAACAACGACAGGCTACCGGACCGTTTGGCTAACTGGAAGACAAGCTATTTTAGGGCTGGTGGAAGTATGCGTGAAGGAGAAATGGTTACCTTTTAACGGTAAGGTATTATAACAGCCAACGAAAGAAATTTTTATTAGCTCCTACTGAGTTCGATATGAGCTGAGATGGTTATTCGTAATACAGAAATGAATGTGTTGAGGAAAGCAAGGTCTGTTTTAACATGTATAACAGGTTTGTTGACGATTCTGTGTGTTAGTTGGTGAGCTAGATAGTGTTAAAAAATGGGAAAAGCACTGGAGTGGTGTGTTAGATTGAAGATAAAGGATGGATGAAGGGACGGTTCAAGGGTTGTTTCCTGAAGGGTTGTTGTGTCAAGAATGAGTGTCAATATTGAGATAGGAAAGATAGTAACCTGCTGGATATGCAGTGAGACACACACCAGACAAGTAATCCAAACGGGCTCAACCCACAATCTTTTGGTGAAGAAAGGAGTTGTCTGGAATATAATGAAAGTTGGTTGAACTAACGGTGATCCTCGAAATCAAGTGGTAGAAGAATTTTGGAAACTGGTGCCAGGTAGTGAATTTTGGAGAGAGGAAGTTGGCCAGTGATTACAGGAACAAGAAAGGGCCGGCAAGAATACAAGAGAATTAATTTGCGTGCTCTGTACATGATACCGTGGAAAGAATCATTTGGAAAATTAGAACCGACTGAAAGAAGTGGCTAGAGCAGTGTTAAATTATGGGAAAACATTGGCAGCATGAATGGTAAGGGTAGCGGTATGACCAATACTAAAAAACCAAACGGGAATTGTTTACTGTATCCCACGTAAGCAACGTGCTGGTGAACGTGGGCTAGACAGGAAGAAAACTTCAAAACCGAATGAAAGAATATAATAAGAACATCATACAGGGCAATGAAGTTAGTGCTTCGGCAAATCATGCCAGGCGGTGCCACGCAGGAGACAGATCCATCCTGCACAAATAGCATACGTTATGGTGTAGGCAGGCATATGAAGGAATGTGGATTAAGGTCTTGTGCAACAGAACTATGGATGGCAAACAGGGCACTGGATACGATAGGTAAATGGAACGACCTTTGGCAGTAATAGAATGTTTCAGTGATTGTCCAGTTTGGGATTTTGAATCAGTCTTTTCCTTTTTGTTTCGGGGAAGAGGTGGCATTCTTTGCTGTTAAAAGTTTTTTAATTATTGAGTTTAAAATTTTAGGTTAAAGTTTAATTTTGAGTTATTTTTTTGCAGTTAAGTTGAAGTTTAAAATTTGGAAGTGAAAGTTACAGGTCTGGTGGTTTCAAGTTGGAGGTTTTGCGATAGTTTGATGACATGTCTCTTTGAGGTTTTTGTGATTTGTTTTGTATTGCTTTATCATTTTATGTATTAAATTATGGGTAGAGGCGGATTTTGAGTGGATTTGTGTCCATTTTAATCATATTGCTGTATTACTTATTTACGTACTTATTTACTTTTAATCAGTTGTTTTATTCATTATACATTACACAGAATTATTTGATCAACCCTAATTGAGACAAATTGTTAAGGGTTTGTTTTTCTGTGTTAATATAAAAGCATGGGACGGGAAAACATAAGAATAGGTCAATTCATCAAAGTGTTCCTTCTGGCTACAAGAAGTAAAAGGCATTAGCCGAGTTAAAAAAAAAAAACGGGAAAGGACCAAAAAATATCAATTTTTGTTATCATATTCTAGTTAGATAATGCTACATTCATACCTCGTCAGTGTAATTCAATTCGCAAGACTTCGTAGTATGACGCTGCAAATAAAATGTAGGAATAAATATAGGAAACTAGCCAAACTTGTTATTAATTCACATCTAATCGATTCACATCTAATTCACATTAATTCACATCTAATCGAAGAACTGAACTAATTGAACATTACATAAAGTTCATCACATTGTATGCAAACCCATCAGTTTAAATTACAGGCAATTTAATCATGGCCGAATACGCCGAGCCGAATAAAACCGTTTTGCTCAATATTAATAACTATTGGTTTCCAGTTGGTTGTAATTTGTTCATGTTGTTATAATCAGTGGTTAATAGCTCAAACTTACAAAGCTCCAACGAAACCCTTACTGTTCTTGGTTATGATTTCCCCACATATTACAACCATCGTATCACTATCGTATTACCAAATGAGCAAATCAGCACATTCTATTGTATTTGAAACCGTCATAATACAATCTGAAAGTGCACTTATCATCACTATACTATCCGCCAGGAAAGAAGACTTTCCTTATATGGTCATTTTATGCCTACTAATCTTTCACGGAAAAAAGTGCGCCTTGCCTCTATACTCTATAACTGCGTCGTCGTGGCAACGCTATTAGACCAACAACAATGGCGTCGCTTTCCGATCAAGTTCGTATCAACAAGAAAGAAAGTTCGTGTCAACAAGTCAAGCTAGGGGTGTTATTTGGAACGTTTTTCAGTATTTCACGAGTCAAGGAGAATCTATTTCTATTTGTATTACTAAGAATTACTTGCATGTCAATTTCAAGCTTTTTGCTCGATGTGCATGATTAGCCCAAATTATGGCTCTAGCAGCTTTAGTATATGAGCACACGTTGGCTGCTTAGCCATGGCGGATATCTGCAAGGTAAACGACGCAGCCGGCATGCACAATGCATACCCCTGTTTTGGAACGCGTTGTACTTCTTTCTTGGCGGAGACTATAGTGCTTTGCAACAAAACTGCTTGAAGGAAAGCTGCTAAAAAAATTTCAGACAAATCAAAGTATTAAGAGCATCATGCCCAAAAGTTTCAAAAAGAAGCCAACAGATAATGAAATTTTAATGTCACTGCGCAATGGTTATTATTTTGTATCAGTTTTTTTGTGTGTAACCATCATCACATGGCAGTACAAGCTGTGAATGACGGACTTACTTTCGCTTTCGACTTTTTCTCATTCACTATTTAACAGAGAAGTACATATTTTTTAAATTAGTTGTTACAACCATACAATATTAACTAGGCTATGTACATTGTAATCAGGCTGCAACTTAGCGTAAAATAATTGTATGAACATTTTTGAGTGCATTTACATTACCCAATGATATATTTACTATAGAGCAGTGACACGACGTAGTATTATTGTATATAACTCTATGCTGGAGCCTTAATGGGTTAGCTGCAAGGGGCACTGCAGAGAGAAACAGAAGGGCGTCATACTGAAGCCGATGCTGTGAAGAGTGATTTCTTACACCTAAAACGCGCGATTTTTATTGTTGGAGAAAACAACGTTATTTTAAGCCTAAGAAATCCACTCTTCCGTTGTTTTTCCTTCCATTTTTATGTAGTGCACCTTGTAGTTATACCCTCCAAAACCCAAACTGATGCCAAGCTGGTGCCAATATGGCGGCAAATGTCACAGCTCTATATTGCTAAACCTTAAAGCAAATTGAGATTCAATAAAGTACATACCTACATGCTTCTCATACACAGTAGCATATGTTACGTGTCATTCCGTTGTAATCATTATTCAGTCATTTCTTCGGCGCGTGTTACCATGAAGGTTAAATACGACGTTGGAATTTAACCGTTGTTCCACGAAAAATAACCCATTTTTACGGCTCACGCACACACTAGTGATCAGCATTTCTACGCTGTAAATAAATACAGACACAAACGTATTTCCTATGCCTACTGGGCTTACATTGTCTGGCTGCCTGAGTGGAGATGATATGACTGTGCGACCTATGGCCAATGTCACATCACTCATCTGCACTGAAATGGCTTCAGTATATGGATAAACGATATGGCTTCGGCCTTCAGTGTGAACAGTCGAGGGTTCAAATTCCGCCTATGCATTCTGACATTTAGGTCCAAAAGAAAACGGAAATGGGTTCCCATCTGTAATTATTCATCAGTTAAGGAGACCATTATTTCCACCTTAGGGGCGGGTATTTCTACATTATTAAGTAGGAACTACGACAACACATCGGTTATTTACACCCATACTTGAAATAATTAATAGCAACACCATTTACAATGTTGCAGTTGCTTGGTCAGCTTTTGAACCGCTCGCCTCAAGGACGAGCGACTCACCTGACCATTCACCATGATCGGCTCAACGCTACGACGATGCTGTGATGACGAACCCCAATATGTAATGTCGTGCTTTACCATACGCAGTGTGATATATACAACTTGATTCCACTCCTCGTGACTTAGCCTGAAGGACAGTGTGAATTTCACATTGGAAACAGGCCAATTCTTTATCTCAAGCAACGTTTGGATAGACTGGTTGGCTTTGTTGGTTCCCTTTTTTAAAAATAAATTTCTCTGAGCCTAAAGTCACCTGACGCAAACAAATTCTCGTAAAGATGAACCAGCTCAATTTTAATCCTTGCTAGATTTTTTTACAGAGAAAGAAGCCCAGTAACGGAAAGAGCAATCCCAGGGATGCGAACCGTGAAACCTCCCTGGTTTCACCGCAAGGGTTGAGATAAAATCCAGATTAGATTCTATACTTGCTGAAAGATGGAGGTAGTCGATCTCACACTACCGTGGCTGGCAGAGACTGCCCGGGTCTTTGTCAGAGTCCTCTATCCAGTTACTGACCAGATCAGCTCCCTCAAAGCCCGATATCCCGATATTGCGCCGGGACCAAACATAACTTATTTCTCTTTCCAAAAACGGCGCAAGAATCTGATCTAGGATTGTACGCTAAACCATAGGATTGTGTGGATCAAAGATGCTTACACTTTTTAACTGTACTCTTGCACTTCGTCGTGAAATGACAAAACTCACTTGAGGAATCCGACCATCAATGCCGAAAGCTTGACCTATTGTGTACAGTTCTGCCCTGAGAATTGAAAATATTGACGGCATCCTGAAAGTGCAGACCCCTGAACCACAACAATATCCACAGCCCACAGCAGAATCCGTTTTGGATTCGTACCTCATGGCATAGGTCGAGCCTGAATAACGGTTGTTGTGTACAAAGAGTGATATTTTTCTAAACAAAAAAGCATTGCTGCTAGGAAGCGAGCAACAATTGGTATTGGCCATTAATGGTTATATGGTGGATATGTTGGGAATATGCTGGCTACATTCCGATTATTGGGAAACGTACGACGAAAATCGGCAAACATAAAAAAATATAGGCTTCGTATTGGAAATAATTCACAATTTCCTCAATTTAAATCTTCTGTATTGGCCCGATGGTATCATCCAACGAACGTACATTAAGCTGGGCAAAAACACATTATGTAGCCAAGGGCAACACATACAATATTATAACAGTAGGACAGAACTAGATGATTAGAGCGGGAGATTGGCGCATGAAGGTCAGGGCAGAGATTGGCAAGCAGATGAGCACGTCTCAGTTGTTGCAGTTTTATGAACGGGAGATTATGGCAAGCGCAGAAGGATAATTGGAGCGATCTTTGTGATCGTATCTCACGCAATAACCATTGCATCAATTAAAACAAGATTTAGGACATTGATAGCGGTACACGTACAGATTGGTTGTAAAAAAAATCCGGAATCGGACATGTCGTTGAGGATTAATAAAGTTGGACAAAATGGGCAAAGAGCCAACAGCCAAGATTCTAAACAATAACGAGGTCATAGTTTTTTCATGCGAAATTAATTTTGGCAGGTCAGAGTTTCTTGCTTTCTGATTAGGTTTCCCGATCAAACTACGACGTCATGAGCAGTTTTCAGACAATTGCTAATAAACCAAATTGAAAATACTTTTACTTCCTGTCGACCGATTATGACGTTTGATAACATCATTTTGAAGGTTTTTTTCACCAGCTTTCCAATGGTCTTCACCCCAAGTCTCTTATTGTATAGATAGAACAAGACAGAATATTACTTTAACTAGGGGTTTTGTGTTTTAAAATGATTTTAGCATAGGCAATATTATTTTAACGCAATATGATTTTAACAATTATGTGCTTACCTAAGTAGCTAGCTATCTTTAGTGGCATTTCCTTGGTTGAATGATGTAACTAGTTTCAAAGGTCAAACCTTTTTGGAAACTTAGCAGCTTCCTTATACCAGTTTTGGTTTTAGGTGGATTACAATTCCGTCACGTGTTCATTTCACCGATTGTTTGAGCATTCTGAATTTGAAAATAAATGTTTGGAAGAAGGAATAGGTGAAACCCAGCCAAACAGCGGAAATCAGAGCCTGCTCCATTATGTCGACAGTGGAAGTGATGGTTTCCTGATTTGGTGATTTGTTAGGTGTCTGTTGCTTTAATTAAAGACGGGAAAGCCAAAGGCTCACAAGAAATAACTAAATACAAATGCAAACCTATTTACGTTGTCTTTTGGACTTATATGTCAGACTGCCTGAGCGGGGAATCGAACCCAGGACCTTTGGAACCAAAGGCCAAGGTCCTACCGCTGAGCCAGACTGACACGGCCTTAAAAGGAAACGTCCATATGCAGCATTTAACACGTGCATATATACATATAAACAAACACTTTCCAATCGCTTTAATTGATGCCTCACGTAATAGGTTTACATAAATTAAAACCTGATTTTCCACATTGATAGTCGACGCGCCATTAAGCCTCAATCCCC